>WBND01000328.1:180520-191049 GCA_013398595.1 Tychaedon coryphoeus
ACAAAGTTCCTTATTAAAGCATTTCTAGAGAGGCTGCAGATAGCACTCAGACTGAGTTGTTATATATGATCATCCCCAAAGGCTTCTCCTCTGAATTCCATTCCTCTCTCTTCCATGAAAATTTTTAAAATTTTAGGTAACGTTTTCATTCTTTTAGAGTTGTCTTATTTACTTCTTTTTATTTTGTGATACCAAGGGGTAATATTTTGGGAATAGAACTTCAAATAGTAGAACCTTGCATGAAGGCCTAACTCCTATTGCTAGCCTGTTCTGGTCTAGGGTTACTAAAGTTATCCAGTGAAGTGACTTACTGGAACTCTTCAGGTCTAAAACATTTCATTCAAACCTTTGCATGAATAACTGGTTGGAAAATGCTGGAAATTACCTCTGGAGTTCTGCCCAATGTTTCTGCTCAAACATTGTCACCCAAGGCGTTTGTCCAACACCAAGTCTAGACAGCTTTTGAGTATTTCCAAGGACTCCTCAGGTTCTCTTATGAAACGATGCCAGTGCTTGGTCATGCTCATTGTTAAAAGGTTTTGCTTTATACTGAGGCAAAACCTCTTGTGTTTCAGTTTGTCACGCTTGCATCTTGTCCTGTCATGAATACTACTGAAAAGAGACCTAGACCATTCCCACCTTATACTCACTCATACCAGTGCTCATATAGACCATACTTCATCAGGTTGTCTAAGAAAATCTTATGGGAGACCTTGTTTAAAACCTCTCTGTAGTCTAGGCAGAGAATATTAGCTGCTCTCTCCTCACTTACAAAGCCAGCCATGGCAGAATGTTATCAAGTTAGTAAAGCAGGACTCATCTTTGGTAAATCCATGCTTACTAGTCCTTGATGTCTTTTTTGTCCTTTATGTGTCTTAGAATGGCTTCCATCATTAATTTTTGCATCACGTTTCCTGGGATTGAGGTTTATAACCCTGTAGCTCCTTTAAAAAAAAAAAGGAAAAAAAGGAAAAAAGTAAAGGAAACATTTTTCAGGTTTTACTGATGGTATGTTGTATTTTTGTTTGTATTTTTTGTTGTTTCTAATTTTGTAATTATTGTTTATTTTTTGCTGTTTGCAGTTTTGCAATTTTTGTTTGTACCTTTGCTATTGGAATGAGGAAATTTTCATTTTTTCTGCACACAATTTTCTTGGACTTTCTTGGCTTTAGTATTTTCCTGATTATTCCTCCAATTTTATCTGTATGGGGTCAGTTAATGAATGTAGTCTAAACTGCCTTGGTCCTGGACTTATTGTTCTTGCCTTCTCAAGTGTATTTTTACTCCTTCTGTCTCTCTGTCACTGTGCTTGTCTTCTCCGTTCCATTTTTGTTGTTATCCCTAGCCTGTCATTAATAAATTCAATGTGTCATCCATTATAAATATGACTGCTCTCCTGTGTTGCCTTTTTGGTAGTTAGATCTGCACCTGTTTTTCTTGCATACAGAAACCTTTGTCTTTTGTGTGACAGAAACTTCTTCTGTTTGACACTATCTCAGTCGTTTCTGCCCCTTGCCTACCATTTTCCTTGTCAGCTTTTAGGAAAGTTGTCTCCATGGACAAGAAGCACACAATTTTTCCAGTTGTGTGACTCCTGCAGTGGGCTGCACTATGATCCACAAGAAGTCACTTGGCACTGCATGGTTGAAACTGTTCAATAGTGCTCCTTCAAAAGAGCAGAACTGCTTTACTTTATAAAACAAACTGCTAGGTTTCAGTGAGGCCTGCTTAGGGAGTATCTTACCACAACATCATCAAAAAAAGGTATTAATTCATGATCAGTATGCAGTTCCTCACATAAAAGATCAACATGAAATTAAATAACCCAGACCTAAATTTCTTACAGATTTTTAATAAAATCTCACTGACATCTTTGGGGATGTAAAGTGCTTTCTCTCCCTATCTTTCCCCACATACATTCTCTCTTGGACACCCAGTTCCTGTAACTAGCATATTGGTATATTTCTTATGCCTCCATTCCTGGCATGTATAGTGTGTATTCTTCTCATGATGTCACATCTAAATTGTGTTGTGATGACTTCCAGTTCCCCTAAAAGCAATATCCTACTTTGCACTGGATGCTAACATCCTTCCTAGCAGTGAGGAATAAGTTCTTTAGAGTCTGGCCATTGCAGAAGTATTACTTTTTCATATTTATAGTACCTCATTTTGCCAAGAAGCTTCCTAATTAGCTTGTTACCTGATATACACAGGGATAGAAGACTTCTATTGAAAAAGCATAGGCCTCTGTTATAGGTTATTATTCTCTGCCCTATTTTGTCTCAAGGAAAGAAGGCCTAAATTTCAATTTTTTTGTTGTTGTTTAAGTGTGCTTAAAAGTATTAAATGTTCTTACTAGTACAGGTTAATAAGTTTCTGCACCCTGACTCCCAAATTGTTATTTTCCTCATCAGTTCCTTCTCTTGTAATAAGAATGACAAGAGCTGTGGTTTGTAGTTTATGGCTTCCTTTAGTACATGGATCAGTTCACATTGAATATCCATGGACATTCACACCTGTCAACTGGTTCAGCAAAACTTGTCAAGAGGGTTGGACCTCAACTAATGAGTATTCCACAAGCTATTCTTAATACTACACATATTGCATTCTTAATACTACACATATGCACATATCTCAGTATACCTGATTGCAAATTTCCATCTTTGGTAATGCGTACTCACTTCTTTAGTGCAGACAGAGTCAATAATTGAAAACTCTCAGTTCATAATAGATCTAATTTTTTTCATAACTTTTGATCTTTGCATGTATGCAGTTTTCGCCTGTCTGTCATCACACATTCAACAATCCACACAGAGAAACTGACACCAGTACCTTCTTAGGTTTTTGGGTTTTTATCCTGCCCAGAATGGATTTGGAATTTTTTATCTGGAACCTCTTATATGTTTTGCTTGTGTAGCTGTCCATTTTTTAATCCAGTTCTGCTGCACTTGCTGATTCATTCTTATTCAGATGACATTGTAGAGCATATGCCTATGAATGATTAAACTTTACAGGACTTTTATGGCTCTTTTGGGGAGTGGTTGAGAATACTGGGATGACAAGATCATTTTTGCTCTGAGCTTGGAGTAAAGGCTTCCTCTCATACCTTCAGGAACCAATGTGTGTCAAGACAAGGGACAGCTGTTCTGGAGTTTAGGCAGACGGATGCTGAGCCAATAAAAGCAGACAAGGTGAAGAAGGAGTAAAAAATCAAAACAAGATAACATGAAGATGTTGTCCAAACCCCAAGAAAAGATGTAAAACATATTTCAAATTTAGTAAGTTTCTTAATACTGGAAAAATTTAACTGGAAGCGGGATTGCACAAAGCGATTAGTATGATTCACTGGAAGAAGAATTTCAGAAAGAAAAGTATAAAACCCCAAAATATTATGGAATTCAATATTTCTGAGGTTGTATTCAGAAGTAATCTTCCTTATATATTGATTATAGATGTTAATAAAATAGGTTTTTTATAATTTCATAAACTATAGTAGAAAATATCCTCTTCAATATTTGGTTGTCTATGCAACTGGCCAATATTCATTAACGTAGCTGAAGAATGGTAACAAAATTAATGGACTAATTTATTCAGCAAATATTTTTGCATGTTAAATTGCCTGTAAACAAAATAATAATCCCTGAATTCCATTAAATAAGTGTTTGTTTTTTTTTTTAACTCAGTCATTTTGGCCTGAACTCCAGCAGGAAAAGTTAAATAAAATCTACAGTTTTCTCTATTTTTAACTCCCTTGATTGTTTCTCTCACTAGACATTAAAAGCAGGTTTCAACCCATGAATGTTACCAATTAGTTTGGTATTTCACTTCACTTGTTCTGGTTCAGGCAACATGTAAACAAGTTTAAAAGCCTCTTTTAGAATTTATTTTTTAAACATTCCACTCTAAGACTAGTAAGATTCAGATCAAACCTCATTTCAAGTCTTAATTACTTTGAGATGTTCACTCGAACTGTGTGTTTTAAGCTTGTAAAGCCTGATCTACCTCCAACAATCTCTGATTGATAAATGTTTTTGAATATAGAAGCATACTAAACACCAAAAACAACAGAAAAAGAAAGAGTATTTCTTTCCAGAATTCAAACTTCTGGACAAGCTGTATTTTAAAAGTGGAGCAATGCAATTTATAACACAAATATCTTCGCATTCGTCTCATTAAACATTAGAGGAAAACTTATTTTTATAATCCTTTCTTTATATAAAAACAATTCACTATAACATAATTAATGTAGTATAATTAATATAACTTAATTAACAGGATACAAAGTTTTCAATATGGATGTGAATGCTAAAAATATTGTGAAGAATGTTCTGCATAATAATTTGCCGTGTATTTAGTAAAATTTCATTAGTGTACATATATGTCAACAGAATAATCTGCATAATTAAAAGCCCCTAAGTACCTATAGACATGATCAACTGCGATACCTTTAGTGAATGAAGAGAAAAAATTTATTTAAGTAGTATTAACGATTTGGCTAAAATCCTCCAAAAGACGGAAGATTTGAAATAAGAAGAACATAAATGAAAAAGATTCTTCCTTGTGTCACCCTAAGGGTGCTGCAAATGTACTTCCTAATAGAGAAATTTGAAAAAGATGGTGATCTAGTCTCCATTCTCCTTCATCCATAGTAGACTGTATCAAATGCAGAAATTCAAATGTGCAGAAATATTTGCACTTAGATAAGAAACTAATGCAAGAAAACTTTGTCTGTGACCAATGCCCTTGGATGGAACTGAAACTTGAATCACAGTAATATGCCTGGCACTATTTAATCCCAGTTGAATTACTAAAAAATGGAAATGAAAATGCATTTTTGCATTACTTATAGTGTTTTTTCTCATAATCGAGAAATTCCATGATTCATTTTGATTCATGAATGTTACAGATAAAATAGGCTAAATTGTTGTTCTGTGTAACACAATTTTCATAACCTTCATTAGGATTTTTTTGTAAAACTAGAAGGAGAAAAGAGATGGGATTAATTTCCGAAGTGCTTGTGATGATTTTTAAACCTTTGTCTATCTCTATTTATTAGTATGACTGATAGTTCATGCTATTCTCAACTCTAGTAATTTACATTCTCTACACAGAATGGTAAAATTCCCCTCTTTACTGAATGCTTCTGGGATTTCTTAAACAAAAAGACCAGATGTCAGCCAAAAACTCTCAATATTTCTATCTTCCTATTCTAATGGTAATACTAGTACTGGAGCTGTTGTCACAGGAGAATAATACCATAATGTCTTGGAAAGCCTCTGGCACTGCTCTCTGTGTAATGAATTTATAGAATAAATTACACCTTTTAAAATTACTTGACTCATCAGGATGTTGTATCAGATACACTTAATGTCAGCATTTTTTGCATGCTCTAATATCAATGTTAACATAATCCTGTATCATGTATCATGTATCACATATCCGATTGTTATTGCAAATGGAAAGATAAAACATTTAAAAACATATTTACAACAAAAAAAAAGTATTAAAACAAAATACATAAAATTAAAACAGAACATCTTCAGGAATGGCTTAAGATGAAATAAGCTTCTGGAGTTAGACACTCCAGTTGCAGGTAACATGGACTTTTTAGGTACAGAACATAATGCTGGGGGTATTAGAACCCTTGTGCATCTCTAATGAAGCAAGAAGTGTATTATCATGGTATTTTACAAGGCAATAATCCACTTGTGTTCTGGATAACATAAAATGACAAATGTAGTTTATACCGTATGTCAAATAAACCATTGTGAGGGTTCTAATAGCATTATTATAAGTATTTTAAGGAAAGCTTTGTTTGCTCTTTGTTTATGTTTTTGCTTTTGTTCTTTTTGTTTGTTTGTTTGTTTTTTAATAATGTTGTATAAAACAAACAATTAACAAAAGAAATGAATGGCAGATTATGTGAAAAGAAAAATCAGTGAATTAAAAGGAATGGTACTTATATAAGTACAAGATTTTGCTGCTTTCAAGGGTGAATGAATAGATGAGGTGTAGCAAACAAAAAATTGTAATAGGAATAAAATTTGCAGTATGCTGCTTATTTTAAAATATTTCTCTGATAAAAGATTGCAACTCTCAGAATCCTTATGTCAACTACTCAATCATATAAGTTTTCCAGAAGGATTGAATAGTCCGACTATTGAAGGAACTTTGATTCATGAGACCATTTGAGTATATTTATCTTCTTCCACCTTACCAGTTACTTATTTCTCTAAAAAAACCCACAGCATTTCAAAAAATCTAAAGTTTGTTAGAATGAGATTGCTAAATTTAAAATGGGATTGATCAGTAAAGTGTGATTTTTTTGTCCGAGTGAGAAAAACTGGGTTTCCCGTAGTCAGAAGCAAGACTAAACAGACCACTGACAATATTGTCCAGCAATTATTATTCCTTCATTGTTGAACAGTTTCCCAAAAAACACAGCAACTACAAAATCTTCATAATGTAAAACAAGGCTTCGGTATGACAGAATACTAGAAAATATACTATATTGAGAAAAACTACAGTGATGAAAAAAATTAGAAGAACAAATACAGCACTGATGAGAAACCGAGTCTGAATTGGCAGGCGAGGTGGAGAAGATGAAAATAATAATAATTATTTTTTCTTTGATGTGCAAGTTATTATTTTGGCAATCTAAAAACATTTGGGAATAGGTGTTGAAAGCATTTCAATAAACTTTTTTTTCTAAATTGCAGAATGGAGTGTACTAGTGGAACTAGAGCATACGTTCTGAACATGCATTCCTGCATATTGTTTATGTACATTTTTAAGAAAATCTTTTGTAGCTTTAAAACAAAAAGTAATTATTATCTGTTTTTAAATGACCGCTTCACATCTGCAGCGTTTATTGAGTTCTGTATGTCTGAAGCCACTTTGTTCTCTGTACTTTTACCCTGTACAAAGAACACAACAAAGGAATAAATGCACCCATAAATACACCTACCTTCATTCAGTACATTTTCAAGAGTCTGAAAAGGAAGGCAAACAGAAGAGACAAGTTCTATATAGTGTTCCTCTAAAGCCAGCAAAACTGAGCAGGGTATTTGGGTGGAAAACTGATTCCCAACTGCAAGTCTCTCATGAGGTAAGCTTTTCTGAGGAAGACACAGCAGGAATGCTTCTGCTTATCACAGCTTTAACAGTGTGCTAGGGGCAAGATGTTGATTTTTCAGATTATTTTATCCCAGACCACATAACCCTTTATAGATTAAAGCCATCAGGAAGGAAAGATTGTTCTGTGATTATCACCTTTAGGGCTCAGAAAATTTGTGCTAACAGCCCCGCCAAAAACTGTTGAAGCAACTTCCCATAATGTGTGCAGTTCTCAGCCTTCAAGAGCAAAATAATTGGTCTTCAGTCAATCCCAGCTATTTTAAGAGGACAAAAAAAATATTCTTCTGCATTACTGAAAGACTATAGAAGTATTTACACAGGGAGAACCAACTCTTCACAGTCTTCCACCAGCCTGAGTGATTTCCACTAATGAATGTTGTAGAATAATATATCCTTCACAGGTTTCAGTTTTATTAATCTCTGAAATGACCAAACAGTTTGATATTCCTTGTGAACTCTTTCCTAGGATTCTATTTTCCAAATATTTCTGTTACTAATTCCCTTAGAAAGGCTCCTTTACTTTTTTAAATTATGAAAACAAGACTCACCTGGCATATGAAGCAGGGTGAATTAGGAAATACATGTGTCCATGGGTCTCAGCAACAGTTATAGCTCATACCATTCTACAACAAAATAAATCCACTTGAATTGCAGAAAATAATGCCTTTGTCTCAAATCCCCAAAACCTATGAAATTTAGTTCCGCAGTCATAATCAGAATCTGTTATCCAAAATAATTTATTTTTTATTCACTCATAGATTACTGATACATTCATTTTACTCCTATTTCATTCTCCTAGCAAAGTAATAGACATAAATTGTAGCTAGGAATATGGTTTTTTAATTGTGATTTCACTATTTAATTGATTTTTTTCCTTTCTCTTGATGTAATTTTGTGCTGGTTTCAGCTGGGGTAGGGCTACTTTTATTCACAGTAGCCGATACAGGACAGTAATTGGATTACTGAAAACAGAAAACAGGTTGATAATGCAGAGATGTTTTTGTTATTGGTGATCAGGGCTTGCACACAGCCAAGGCCTTTTCTGCTCATGCTGTCCTGCTAGCAAGGAAGTCGGGGGTGCTTGGGAGGCTGGGAGGAGACACAGCCAGGACAGGTGACCCCAACTGACCAAAGGGATATTCCAGACCACGTGGCATCATGTCAGTATGTAAAGTGCAGGGAAGAAAGAGGAAGTGGGAAGACGTTTGCAGTGATGGTGTTTATCTTCCCAAGTCACCATTACACATGATGAGGCTCTGCTTTCCTGGAGATGGCTGAACACCTACCTACCCATGGGAAGCAGTGAATTAATTCCTTGTTTTGCTTTGCTTTTGGGCACAGCCTTTTTTTTTTTTCCCCTATTAAAATGTCTTTTATATCAACACATGAGTTTTCTTCCTTTTTCCTTCTGTTTCTCTCCCCAGTCCTGCTGGTGGGGGAGTAAGTGAATGGCTGCATGGGCCTTGGGTTCTGGCTGGAGTTAAACCTTGGCAAACTGTTACAGAAATGTCATTGTCAACTTTGACCACAGCACCAACAGTAGACAGTGGGATTACAAGTTATTCCTGAAATCTTCCCAAAAATGAGATTTTGCAGAGCCTGAATGCTTATGTGCAGGAACCATTTTGAATGTCCAAATGGTCTTTCTGACTGACATTTTCTTTTATTTCTTCCCACATAATTTCTTTGAATTGTAAGGTGTCTGATTATGCACTCCCCAAAAACCTTCCTTTGGTTAGTTGGTCATAACACATATGTGCTGAGCCTTGTAATTGTGAAAAGCAAAGATGTCCAGTGAAGGTAATTTTTCTACAATATCAACATATATGCTGATATAGAAGGTCACCTCTGCCTGACTATACAGCTTACTTTCATTTCAGAAATAATCTTCTTTAAATGTCTGACTCACCCACTGAATAAGAAAGCTAAACAAATTCCTTATGTGACAAACACTTTTATGTTGTTACCCAAAAGCGCGTCCTCCTAGAAATTTCTTCACACTCCATAAGCCACTGCCAAGGTACATGCATAGGTAGATACCCACAGACTGTATTCTGTATCACATCAAATACTTGTCTCAATAGTACTACAACCTCTGTCTCCAAAACACTGTAATCAATGGTCAATCAATATAAAAGTAAGGGACAGCATGCTAGCACAGGGCATATTAGTGCTCCTTCTAGTAAAAGAGGGTACATCTGCTTAACCTCTATTCCCATAACTTTATAGAAGTAATTTTAAAACTTCAAAAAAGAAAGAGCACCCTTTTCTTTTAATGTTTGATTATAATGAACTTAAAGTTCTTGTAATGCATTGAATCTGCACATAAAATGTTTACATTTAATTTTGAGGCAGACAATTTACTTCAGAATCAAATTATACCATTTCAGTACGAATTATTACAATTTTAAAGCTGTGGGTCTTAGACTTATGGTCAAATTCCAAACAGTTTATGCAGTCACCTTTTCTAGAAGAGTAAAACTTTAGAATTCTTGTAAAATAAAAATTAATTAGCTGCTTTTTAAAGCAAATTAATTTTAATATTTTATAGATGTACTATGCTGCTACTACTAATAATAACAACATCTTTGTCACATAAAAAAAACTCAAACTCTCAAAGAAGATGAAGAAAGGTAAGATATTTCCAAATAATTTTCAGTTTCTGTCAATGTCCTCAGAACAGGTCATGAAGTTCTCAATTCTCATAAATTGTTCTGAAAATAAGTTCTTTCTCTTAAACTTAACAAAGATAATTTTAATACTCTGGACTAAAATATCTGAATAAGAGCATTAAAGTAAATGTTAATGAGTCTTCACATGTATTTATGTTTTTGATTTTTGGTTTTTGTGACCACATCAGTTTACACTTGTCAAGATTCTTGATTATTCTTCAGATTGAAGAAATATTTTTTGTTTTTACCAACATAAAATTACGGATTTTTTTTCCTCAAAATTAATGTAAGATGTTTAATTTAGGGGACATCAATATATAAGAACATATTTGCTAGATGCCTTTCATTAGAAGCCCATTAAGGAAGAACTCAGAGCTTTAACACAGGAAAAAGCAAGATAATACTGCCATTGAGTTTCAGCACTCCAATGTTCTGAACCTGCAGTCATCAAAATGTATTAGTTGTATCTCAAGCACTAACTCCAATATGAAGAGAAGATTTCAGTGAAGAGAGCATTGCTGTCTTCAGGTAAGAGAAGATAGGCCAAGACTGATCATAGGTGCACAGTGATGGGTCAAAGAAACTAAACCATTCAGATTTGATGCAGTATCTTTTTCTTTTTCTTTTTCTTTTTTTCTTTTTCTCTTTTTCTTTTCTTTTTCTTTTTCTTTTTCTTTTTCTTTTTCTTTTTCTTTTTCTTTTTCTTTTTCTTTTTCTTTT
>WBND01000328.1:207243-225523 GCA_013398595.1 Tychaedon coryphoeus
AATTTTACCTAATATGTAATCTAAACCTCCCCTGGAACTACCTAAAAAATATTTAATAAACGATAACTTTTGGCAAAAGGCATGCAGTTTTGAATGTTACTTTACCATTGAATTATGGTACAAAGCTACACAAATACTAGAAGATATACTTCAAATGCTACCACAGAAAGTTACCTGAGAAGTCTATTTGCAATAATTTTGTTTGTTTCTCTTTAATTAGGTTCCTATGGGAGAGAAGAAAAAACAAACAAAAAAATTTCAAAACCAAAACAAAAATACTGATTTTAAAGTGAGAGAGAAGTAACAGAGTGTTAATGAAATTCAAACAATAAAGTTATGATGGACTGTGCCAAACAAAAATGCCACTTTCTCTGAATTTTAATCAGTGAGATCACAATTTTGATGAACACACTGGAGGGAGAGTTTTGTGCTCTGTTTCTAGAGTGAATGGAAAGAAGCAAAATGAGCAGTTTTATATTGAGCATTTAGTGGCAGATGATGCATCCTTTGAGATTAAAATTAGAACAATAGGGAAGTAGATGCTTGCATAGCAAGGGAAGTTCTCCAATATAACTTCAAGGAAAGACAGATATCCAAATGTAATGATTAGCAACATTTATTAATACCTTAGAAAAAAATTTTCTCATTTATAATTTGAAATATGTTGTAATTTGAAGTGCTGAAGTATCTTTGGGTTTAAATCATTATGAAACAAGGGTAGAAAACACAGATGGGGAAAAGAAATCCTCATTCTGCCATTCTTCCCATCAAATCCCATTTCATCCATGAAAAGCATTCTGGATTTCACCTGTATGGAAAAACCTCACTTTAATAAGGTTAATATGAATACTAAAAAGTAGTTTGTTTAAAAATTAATTGGTTAGTGTTTTAAGGAGCATGATAAAAAATCTTTACATAATAGTTGTCAAAAAATAGAGAAGGATACTTTTACATACTGAGAAGAACTCCAGAGGTTCACAAGTATGCCTTGTCATAAAAATTCTACAAAATATATTGACAAGAAAAACAAAGTATTTGTTATTGAAAAAGTTAGATTAAGAAATAATAAAATTATTTATCAGTTCACTACAAAGAGGTCATATCTCTGCTCTGGAATTAGCCAATGTCCCTAGTAATTTATGGATTATTTCACTTGGCCAACATCTTGCCAAAAAAAAGCTTAAAAAAAAAAAAAAAAAAGGAAGAGAGAAACAAAAACATCTGGAAACTTTAAATATAGATTGAAGAAATGGAGTGAAGAATAGTGAAGAACAGGACTAGTCAAAGCTCTGAGATTAAGAAGGACATTAGGAAAAAATCTAAACTTCAAAAGGAATACCATGACTTTGGCTTTCTTGTATAAAAGTGAAGGAGACCTTTGAAAATGACAGAGTTTTTTTTAATAAATGGCACTGCAAGAAACACTATTGAAGTAGCTATTTAGTTGACATACTTTTAAAATAGCTGTAAACATGGATGGGAAAACATGGAAAGGGAAAATGGATACAAGAATGATACAAAACCTCTTTTACAGTAAGATTATTAGAGAAATTATTAACATATATTTAGCTTTTTAGTGTCTAAGGAATTTATGATGAAAAAGTCACTTCACCTACCATCAGTGTAATGCTACTTCTGAGGTAAAACAAGGCTTCATTTTAACAATATAAGAAGTGTTATAAATCAATCACCTAATGACTTTGGCATGCAATCAAACACTTCACAGATGGAACTGAAGGGAAATATTTCAAGTTTAAGAGGACAGCTATGTTTGAGACTAGGTGAAATAATTCAGAGTTTAATGTCTCTGTGTAACTAAATGGAAGGTTTCATTTGTGTCAATATAATGGAAGTTACTATATCTCCCCACCTTAAAAGCATGTTGTAATCATTCAATACAATCCCACAGAAAAGTGTAGCAACTTACAGAAAGATGCTAGCCTGAAGACATTGCTATCAGGTCTCAACTTTTATTTAGTGTCTTTAGTTAAGGTTCTTGAAGCCCTTTGACAGCTAAACAGCTGCAGGTACTACAGCAGTACAAGGTATTGGATAATCAAATTATGATTATGAATACTGAATTTTGACTGTAATTTCAGAGCTAGCACGTTTTTTCTATGAATAAATTTTTTTTTATACCCTGGAGAAGGAAAAATAACAGGTTTAGTATAAAGTCAAAAAACATGTACCATTCATGCAAGGGTGAAGATGAACAGAATTTTGATTGTGAATAATTTTTATGGGAAAAGCAATTGTTCAGGTGCGTGCCACTCATAATATGGAGACAAGAAAACATGCATATATAATGGTGAAAAATACAAATATTTTTGCAGTTTTATTCATCAAAATTTTACGAAATCTTGTGGGTTTTATCCCTGTATTGACCATTCATTTAACAGTTGGACTTGATGATCCCTGTGAGTCCCTTCCACTTCAAAGTATTCTGCGAATATTCTGTGAAATAAAATTAAGTGTCCATTGCAGTACTAGAAAACTAAGCCCTGGGCAAAAGGCACAAAGTTCCCAAATTTGCAAAACATTCTGTGAGGTATTACAGATTACTGAGAGATCATAACCTTATTCATATGTCTCCTCTGAAAGATGGCTTCTCTGGTTGCACAGTGACTATCACTTGGCTTGTTTACTGATAGACAGGGAAGTGTGCCACTACTGAATCACCCACATAGATGAGAAGGTTGCAGGAATGGAAATAATAAATTAGGTTGACCTGCAAGAGCTGCAAGAGCCAACTGTGAAAATAAGATTCATATGAATTACAATACATTTCTGGTGACTTTCTGAAAGAACCTTAACAGAAGAGTTCCACTTGTTTAATTCAGTTGCTGTTATGACTGAGTAGAAAGTCTGAACTTGTGAGCTCTTTAAAGCTTTTCTTTTGCTGTTTCCTTGTGCTATACAACAATACTTAAAATTGTAAGGAAGATTGTGTCAAAAGGTTATTTTCTGTATGATTCTAATTAAAAACCAAGTTTTTCTACTTAAAAGGGCAGCATAAATTTTCTGTATGAAAGAGGAAAACAGATTTCTTCGGTAATTTTAATTAGTAGTCCTGTTTCTCATAAAGGGTATACTGACTAACCACTTCTAAAATATTTTAAGCAGAAGAGTAGCCTCTATGGAAACAAATGATATCAGGTTAATCAATTAAATTACATCTTGGTGATATAAAACTTCCCATTCTACACATTTTAATGGTTGCATTGGTATGGTCCTTTACCATTATGAGGAGAAAACTCTTAGTAATTTGGAGCACTTCGGAAAGAATATAAAGACATAAAAATGTTTACTGTAGCAGCCATCTCTGAAAAAATGCTCATAAGAAAATCCTGTAAATCTTAATAAAGGCAATGCCTGAAAATAAAATGCTTAATGTTTATACTTGTAATCAAATCACAATTGGACAACCTTGCTTGAACTACAACCTTAACACAAATTTCTAGCACTGTACTGACAAAGAGATTTTCAAGTGATCATGACAATAACCAGCATCCTATTTATAGAATAAAATTTCCTGAAACTAGCACAAAATAAATCACTCAAAATCTCTGGAAAAGATATGGGAAACCTGGGAAAGAGCCATATTTTTATGTCACATAGACACTGATGTAATGATTCACAGCGTATCAATAAAAACCTTTCTCTAAACAATAAATGTATGTGTATCACGATATATAACTTAGAGAAATATATATATGTATTATCTGTAGTTATTGAAAAACTTTCTACAGAAATATTGATCAGATTGAAGCTAATCCTTTTTTTTTTTTTTAACTACCACACTGCTTAATGCAAACCAAAGACAAATAATGAATAATTAAACAATTATTTTATTATTGTCTTGTGAGGGATTAATTTAATAAGGTGAGTTATGAACATATAGTGTGGTTACATTTTCAGCAGACCAAATGGTAAGTAAGAATGTCATGTAGAGAAAAGACCTTTACACTTTCATCTAGGTAAATTTGCCATCTTTTATGTTGTCTCAGGCATTAATTCAGAAAATGGAAAAACGAACATTCTGCTTGCTCAGGTCCATATCCACACACACACACACACACACACACACACACACTTTCTGAGTCGGTAAGAATTCAGGCTACTGCTTGTATTATCTGCTTCACCATGATTGATTAGCAAATGTTGCTGTTTGAAGCTCAGTGTATTTTTGTTTCACTAGTCTAGTTAAAAGCATTGCTCAACAGTAAATTATCCTGTCTGGGGGGAAAGAGGCTTGGAAAAATGAAGCCAGAGCTATTGCAATTATTTGTACTGGTTCTTTTCCTCAGTAGCCTTAAAAGAGATTTGAAAATTGACTAAAAATCCTTTACCTCAAAGGTATCTCTTCTTATAGATTGGAAGCAAATTATTTAATTCCTATGAATTGTCATCATAAATATTACTCATGGGTTTGAAATCCATGATAATGATTGCCCTTTTTTTTTTTTTTCTAGAGAAAATCAACTTCTGAGTCAGGTGAGTCCTCATTTGCTTAGATATGACACCATTTTCTTCTCTAGTGGACTCTCCAGAACTCCCTCAGAGAAACTGTCAAATCTTCTAGAAAACACAGGATTGTTTCACGATAAACTGTGAACGATTTCTGAGGAATTAGGAAACCATGAAGGCACTCCACTGATAACTGTTACTACTGTCTGAGTCAGAAAAAAAAAGCATATGTGTACAAAAGCTTTCACTTGTTCCTTTTCCCAAGTATTATTTTTCTTGTTGCTGTTTCAGAAGAAGTTTTTGTAGTCACATTGGAAAGTTGCAAACACCTTGACTCAAGTCATGTCCCTTTTGCTGTCTGGAGTGCCTCACTCTAGATCTCTTTATGAAGACCCTTTTCAAATAAGCTGTTTCTCAGAGGTTTTATAGCAGCTTCCTTCCTCTTTGTACTGCTGCTGTCATTTTCAAAATGCAAATGGCTGCGTTTTGAAACTATATTTCTATTTCTACTTTCCATGCTTTAGAATTTCTTGAGTGTAAAATTGCATAATAATCTTCTTTAATTTAGCTTATATTTCTTTCAATACTCAAATACTGATATGAAATAGCATATTTATAAATTCTTACCACCAGTCCCACATTCAAATCACTAGTGAATTTAACAATTATGCTTTCATAATTCTGTAGAAACTGATCCAGAATTTGTTCTGTTAAACTTCATAGATTTGCTCATTTGCAAATGAAACACTGGCCAGGTTAAGAATGAGTAATATTTCCATTACATCGACTACCCCATGGCACGGTTCTTCTTACATCACACAAGAAATGGAACTAAAAACTGAAAACCCCCTTATGTTTTCACCAGTATCTCCCTGGTAGCTGTACCTCAGTTTCTCCTATATCGGTGTTGCTTGGAAATCTGCTGCAACTGAAGGAGATAAAAAATACATTTAAGCTTACTTACCCACAAACATTCTGAGATACTTCACATTGTGAAAGTTACTTATAAGCTGTTTGCATCTTCATTAAATTTCTGAAATGCCAATACACTTTTTTATTAAATATATGTTTTACTTAAGAGTACTATAAATTATCTGGCACTCCACCCAAGGATAAATTTAACACTTGTAAATGGATATTGAACAGTAGATACCATAGCGAATGGACAGGCTGACGAATCAATTTCCTGTTTTCCAATGTACTATAGTCTATAGTCTAATATATTTTGTATAATAAATCTATCAGTTCAAAGGATACTTCACTAGATCTATGTTTGTTTTAGCAGTTTTTCACAATAGTTCCTTATTAATGATTTTTTTTTTTTTGCCAAATATATTCTAGCTATCACCACTATCCTTTTCTCTGATTAACCACTATTTTAGCTTCGATGCTCTTACATGCAAGTTTTCAAAGTGTGTCTTGCTGTAAGCTAAATTTCTGGATATGCAGTGTTTCAAAACTGCAATACTATCGAGCTAGGCAGATATCTTGCAATCCACTTTATGCAGCACGGCACTGTTGTTTGCTTTTGTTTTTTTCTTTAACCTGCACTCCTCTTTGGAGTATCTGATGGCTTGCTGGAGCTTTGTTTGGTGTTCTTAGTTTTAGCTCACTGATTTTCTTGTTTGTTTTCTTTGTGTTGCTGACAATACTTTTTTTTTTTTTTTTCAGTGTATCATCCACACATTTAGGTGTCAGATTATTCAGCAATTTGCAGGATATGTTCCTGAAATGGAACCTGGAATATTTAAAAGAGACAATATCAATCAGAAAACAGAATCAGAAAATGCAAATACAGTGTATATATACACATATCTAAAAGGACAAATCTCATTCCCACTATCCAATGTTTTACCTAGTATTCCTGGAAAATAGAGACACTATTTATTACTAATATTCATTCATATTGGCTTTATTTATTTTCCTTTTTACAAGGCTCAGAGTTTTGGACATTATTTTTGGTATACGGCTTGCAAATTTTAAAATGCTGTTGTTGTAAATTTTTGGTCAGTGATCACTCCAGCAGTCAGATTTCAATAGCTAATTCAAGTTACATCAGGCTGATTTCTATTCTGTCAATCCATTATATTCCATATTCCATAGGTTTCAAGTCCTTCTCAAAGTTCACTTACTTTCACTGTAGTCTTTCTAATATTTGCCCTGTTCCATAGTGGCACTGTACATACTGAATTGTTGCAATGAATAAATCTTAGAAGTGTGGTAAAATGTGGTAAAAAGTAAAAGTGTCTTAAAATGTGGTAGTAAAAATCAACAATGAAAAAATTAATTGCAATCCTAAATTTGAAAAATAGATGTAGGCCTCATTGAAAAAGCATTACATCATGTTTAAGTATTCAAGTGGTTAGAAAATAGCACAGTTCCTTTATTTTTTAGTTGTTTTTTTTTTTAGATTTCCCATGAATAAAGCAGCAAACAAATTGCTTTCCGTATAAGCTGATCATGCAGTCTAAATAAGTAGAGAATGATGATTTATCCAACAAAGGTCTTTAACCTACTACTGCAATACATGCTAGTTTTAGGCAAAACCCTGGACAATGTTTCTGTTTTTTTACAGAGTGACATGGATTGAGTATACTCACGATTCACTCCATTACTTCAAATGCATAGTTTGCAGCACTTACTGTGGAGTGTTTGGATTTGAATCATGAATTTTATCACAGAATTTTAGCAGAAAAAATTCATGATACAAGCTACTTTTGCATAACAATTTCCAATGCCTTCTTCATGACCTTGCTCTTCTTGATATATTTCGTTGCTGTTGGACAATTTTTGCAACTCTGCTTGCCACAACTTTCTGGTGATTCTGTACTAGTTCAAGACAACAGGACATATTGTAAATATCCTTACTCAGTGACCCACTCCAAATGTCAGCAAATACAGCTATTTTAAATGTGTTACCCAGCAGCATTTGCTTTAGATGGGCATTCTAAAACAGCATTGCCACAAAATGAAAAATTTTTCCTCATGGAAAGGCCCACATTTGTGCAAGAAGACTCAAAATAGATAGAACACAATTTCAGCTAGGGATAAATGTCTTATCTTCTTTATTCTTTAAGAATTTGAAGTTCAGGAGTGCCTGAGTAAGGCTTCAAATTTAATTTTTTTCCCTTTCCTATAAATAAAAGAATTATGCTGGTATAATGAAGGAGTAAAGTTTTTAAAAGGTCTCTGTTTACTCGTGCAAAAAAAATTTCATATCTACAATTATTGGTTAAGTTTTTTGCTATTCTTTCAATTAGGTAATTTATTCTTTTGCAATTTACATATTTAGTTGAGTTTTCAACTGTCAGTGTTTCTACAACTATCCTTATTTAAGTCTTCAGTGATGAATTAGTCTTGGAATCTTTATTTTGGGAAGGGTGAGGATGGGAAGAGACAGGTAGTGTTTTTTTAGGGTTGGGCAGAAGGAGGAGCACATGTCAGTTCTGTCCTTTACCGATAGACTTTCGTCTTCCCCTTGGTGAATATTCACTTTTCTAAAGCTATATTCTTGATAGCAATGTTTGTGTATTTCACCCTTGAATTATGGCTTACTCTTTTGATCTTTCAAGTACAAAACAAATTAGGTGACATTTGTCCATTCATAATTTGGTGAGGATGAAATTCACTCCAAGGTTTACAGCTGGATCAAGGCTTAGTCTTCAGCAAGATATCTCACAGACTTTATTCTTGCTTGGTTGAATGTCTGCTTGCAAATCTTTACTTTCCATTTCTACATAGAAATTATGTATTTATTTTTTCTTTTTTTCTTTTTTTTTTTTTCCCTGTAAAGCCCAACATATAGTATGAATATCCACAAGGTTCTGCTTCTTCAAGTCCAAGAGACAGAACAATGTTATCTCTGTAAAGTCAGTCTTACTCAATCTGGGTTATATAAACAATGCTGCTGGTATGCTGAGTATGTGGATAAGGTGGTGCTGCACTGTATTTTTTTCTTCTGTAAGAGGAAACAGGAGGACTGTTTATCTCAGGGCATGATGTATATTTCAAGATATTTGACTTGTCCCCCTACATTTACACTGCTGCGTATCATTTCTCCAGATGTCCCATTTTTCTTCTTTTTTTGTTTTATTTCTACTATATTTTCATAAATCAAAGTATCAGACTCACTTTCAGAAGTCATACTCTTTACCATCTAACTCAAGGACTTATGAAAGTCAGATATACAGACTACTGATGTAAGCAGATGTTTCTCATCACAGAAGGCTTAACCCTTTCAATAGATTTCTAGATCTTAAAAGTATTACTTTTCAAGGCCTTTAGAAACATTTCCTAATCATAAATCTAGCAACTTGCTCGATGAAACCTTTTTATAGTTAATACTTATTATTATTTAGTGTTATATCGTCACTGAGATGACTTTGTTGTCATCTCAAGTTAATGTCTCTTCTAGTTTCATTCCTCTCTAAAGATGTTAAAATTTATAAAGATCCCCTGGTAGAATGTCATGACATACATGTATTAATGTTTATTTGATCCCTTGATAAAAGAAAGCATTTCTTTTGAATTTTAACTTGTTGTCCTCTTCAGAATTAAGCATTATGCACAATATTATGGTCTGAATAGACAATTGTATTAATATTAGTCAGTCATCCAATTAATTAAAGATCTGTGGTATCCTGTCTTTAAACATTTGGAAATTGCAATATCTCTAATATACTTGGTAATTGATTAAATTTTAAGCACAAGTATTTTAATTTGTAAAAAAAAAAAAGTGTTAACAGATTATTATAAATAGTGCTTAAAATTTATTCCTGTATAAAATTTGTTGAGGGCCTTTAGGAAACAGCAACAAAAAATAATTAAAGATATGGTTCAATATAATCACTATTAAAGCCCCAGAGCATGCTGCCCATTCTAGTGCCATAAATTATCTAACCATGTGGATGTAGACGTTTTTTTCTCCAGAAGATATGGCTATTATGCCATATTTGCAATTTACTCTTATGCTTTCAATTGCGCAGGTTTTGTCTAACTATTTCTGAAAAGAAATACTACAAAAAGTCTAGAACAGTCATTTCTGTGGAGCTGACCCAAATTGCTTCACCTATATGTTTCTCAAAGAAGATACTGAGTTCTATTAAAGTACAACACAATCATCGGGTGCGGTCAACACAGGTTCAGAAAGGGAAAATCCTGTCTCATTTGATATCTTTCTACAATAAGATATCACCATCCCTCTGGGGGAAGAAGGGAGCACAGTGAACGCAGTTTATCTGGATTTAAGTAACATTTTTGATACTGTCTGTCAGAGAAGTCTTCTGAATGAGTTATGCACCCGTGAAGAACTGGCTGTGTCTGGACAGCATCTAGCCAGTGGTGTTTCTCAAGCCTCAACTTTGGGGACAGTTCTGTTCAGCATTTTTGTAAGTGGTGTATATGCAAAACCTGAATGCTCCATCAGCAAGTTTATCAATTATACTTGCCTGAGAGGTGCTTAAGGGACAGCAATCTTTGCAGAAAAAGCTGGGTAAATCATAGCATTCAGTAATCATCAATTACATGAAATTTAATAAGTGCCAGACTCTGCATTTGAGGCAGAGTGAACACAAGTTTAAATTGAGAGAAGAGTGGCTGGAGAGCAGCTCTGGGGTAAAAATGCAGTATGCTGATCAAGAGAATTTATGTTATTCACTGTTGGTGCAGCCTCACCTTGAGTACTGTGCATACTGTGGTTCTGGGCCTCACAATTTAAGAATTTTAAGGTCTTTGAATGCATCTGGAGGAGTGCAACAAAGCTGGTGAAAGCAGTGGAAAGCATGTCCTGTGAGGAGTGACTAAGTCAAATCACTTGAGCTTGTCTAGTTTGGAGAAAAGGAGCTTGTGAAGTGACTCCCTCCAGAGACGTAGCTCTCTGCAGCTTCCCGGGAAGAGAAAATAGAGAAGATGCTGATATCTTCTCCCTGTATCCAGGCACAATACACATGAGAGGATGAGACTTGACATTAGGAATCATCAACAGAGTCATCAAACACTGAGAAAGGTTTCATAAAGAGGTGGTTGAGGGCCAAGGCCTGTCAGAGTTCAAGAGGTATTGGAACAATGCCCTTCAAAACATGCTTTAATTTTGATCAATCTTGAAGTGATAAGGCAGCTGGAGCAGATAATTGTAGCTCTGGAACTATTCTATTCTATTCTATTCTAGTCTAGTCTAGTCTATTCTATTCTATTCTATTCTACTCTATTCTACTCTATTCTATCCCAACTTTTACCCAACAGGGTAAAACCAAATCAAAACAGGGAGCCCTCAGCAGAGCAGGCTGTCTAAAAAAGGATTAAAAGGTAATTAAATACAAGTAAAGCTACAGACATCCAATTCTTCTTCAAGACTTCTATGGTGCTTATCGTGGAACACTGTGATAGAACACTGATGGAACAATTCTATAATTTTTTCCAAGACTACAAGGAAGTTTACTGTATTCTCATATTCTGTCTAATGAAAACTTCTTAAAGAAGGCAGGTTAAATGGATGCATTTAGTTATCTGAATGACCAGTGCACAAATCAGAATTCCAAACTTGTAACAGAAACACCTGAAATAATTTTTCTGGGTGGGAAACAGAATGAAGAGTGTAGTAGAGCTGACCTGGGCCAGATGCCAGGCATCCACAAAAGCCACCCCCTTGCTCCTCTCTGTATCAGGACAGAGGAGAAGCAATTTAATGAAGAGTTCATGGGTTGACATAAAGGCCGGGAGAGATCAATCATCAATTACCATCAAGGGCAAAACAGGCTTGACTTAGAGATATGAAGTAAATTTATTGCTAACAAAATCAGAACAGGATAATGAGATATTAATGAGAAGTAAAGTAAGCCCTTAACAACATCTTCCCCCCACCCCTCCCTCCTTCCAGCTCTACCTCCTACCCCAGCAGCACAGGGAGATAGGGCATGGGGGTTATGGTCAGTTCACCACCTGTGGCTTCTCCTGCTGCTCAGGGAGAGGATTCCTTCCCCTGCTGCACTGCAGGGTTCCTCCTGTGTGAGACAGTTCACTGAGAACTTCTCCAACGTGAGCCCATCCCACAGGCAGCAGTGCTCCCCAGACTGCTGCAGCATGGGTCACTCTTCCATGGGATGCAGTCCTGCAAGGACAGCCTGCTCCAGCCTGGCAGCACGGGCTCTCTCTCCACAGGTCTCCCACAGGACCACAGCCTCCTCCAAGGCATCTGCCTGCTCCAGTGTGGGGCTCCTCTATGGGCTGTGGGTGGACCTCTGCATCCTGTGGGTCTCCATGGGCTGCAGGGGTACAGCTGCCTCACCATGGGCTGCACCACAGACTGCAGGGGAATCTCAGCTCTGGCTCAGCCTGGGGCACCTCCTGTCCCTCCTTCTGCGCTGCCCTTGGTGTCTGCAGAGCTGTTCCTCTCACCTGTTCTCACTCGGATCTTCTCAGGTCACAATTGCAAAAGCACAACTTTTTGTTTATCTTTCTTCTTAAATATATTATCACAGAGACATCACCACTATCTCCAATTGGCTCAGACTCGGCCAGCAGCACATCCATCCTTGAAGCCACCAGGTATTGGCTCTGCTGGATATGGAAGAAGTTTCTAGCAGCTTCTTACAGAAGCCACCTCTGTAGCCTCCCTGCTACCAAAACCAGTAGTCATGCAAATCCAATTTAAAAAGAAAGGAAAAATTTGAGACAGACTTTAATGTGGTGGGATTGTTGGTGCTGTTGCACAAAGACTCCTTTCAAACACTGAAATGTTGTTCCTGCTTTTATGTTTAGCATTTATAAGTACATACCAAATAAGTAATATGTATGAAAAGAGGAACTTACAGTTTCTTCAGTATATTAGAAAATATATTATTGAAAAGGCAGTAGGCTGTTCTTTTGTTATGCTTGCGGAAGGATAAATAAAAACTATTGTGTTATATGGGTACTGCTATTAAATCCTGACTAAAAAGCAGAAAAAGAAGGAGTCCTTTCACATATGAATATCTAAGAGCTATATCCCAGCTTCTAACAGGAATATGCATTTTATAAATTTTTTCTGAACTTGGTTAGGTAGAGAAAAATAATATATACAATAACCCCAATTTTTTGTCTCTCCTATTGTACTCTTTGCATCTTGGATAGAAAATGAGTAATACTCGTAAATCAAAATTGACTGGCAAAGACATCATTACTATGGTATGTAGTATTGATGTCTAACTAAATAAATAATAATGCTAAATATTTCTACAAACATGTAAGACCCTCCTAAAACTGAAAGTTAAAAAGGAGACATAAACAGTAAGACAAAGGAAATGAAGATTGTCTTGCTTTCTCTTGTGTTTTGTTTTGTTTTGTTTTGGTTTTGGTTTGGTTTTTTTTTTTTTTTTTGAGGTTCCTCTTTCTTTCTAAGGGTAGGACAGGCAATATGATATAGAACATACACTTTCAAGCCTCTGCCTCAGAATTTGTCATTATAAATTTCTGTATAAGTTACATCTCTTAATGTTTTAAGTGGTTTGCGATTTAAGCTACCTGAACCACTAATTTACCTAAGAAACATTTGTAGCAAATGTTTCCTGCAGTGAATCATAAGAAAAAGGAAAAAAAAATATAATAGATAGTAAAAAGGCGTTTCCAGCTCTTGTTTCCTTACTCTGACATTTTGAAGGAAATTGCAGAATATTTGCATAACTACTGTAACTCCTAATACATTTCAATTACTTCTCTGTCACACTTTGGACTGAAGGCATATTTTTTAATGCAAAATTTGAAAACTATATTTTTTTAAATGTTGTTTTTCAGCACTTCTGTTGAAAGCATTCTGCTGCCAACATCTCCCTGCCTCTCTCTCCCCATTGCCTGAATGGGAGGCATGAGGAGTCATAGGACTCTCAACGTTTTTCCCAAAATTTCAAGAGTAGTACAGCTTGAATTAAAGTCTGGTATGGTTTTAGGAGGTGCAGCATCCAAAAGAAAGAGTCTTTGGGCAGAGGAAGAGGAGTGACAAAATTTTCATTGTTAATATTTTGGCTTGTTTTCTTTTCTTTAAAGGACAAGCAGAGAAATTATATTAACAAAGGTGAATAGAATGGAAATTCACTATTTAAAGAGTCTTTTATCTGTGACTTGTCTGATACTGGGAATCCATGTTGTTTAGTCATAAATGTAAATTTCTTGTGGCTTTCCTGCTCTGTGCAAGACACGCTGTTTAGCTGAAGAAGGTCACCCTAAACTTAGTTAAAACTTAGTTTAAATTCTATCAAATCTACTTATGCTTCAGGGAGGGTCATTATTTTTAGAATAATGTAGAATAAACAATAGTCTGTAACTCTTGTAGTGCTGAGGTGCTTAGAGTAAAATCTTAGACTGAAATTTATAATCAATTTACTACACACACACAATTGTCTTTTGTGTGTCTTTTAGAGCATCACATTGACTATGTGTCTTAAAGTCCTGGGACTCTTGACAGTCAAAGATATTTTAAAGTCTGCAAGTGTCAGAAGAACATCATTTAGGTTCAGTTAAAACAAGAGTATATGGTAAAATATGTATAAAGGTGTACATGCTGGTACACAAGGGATACTTATTTCAAAATGGATGGAATATGTGAAGACTCTTGGCTGGCAGAGGCATGCAAGGTACTTTACAAAAATTACATGCACATAGTCTGTTGGGTAATATAGGTCAGATAACTCTCTTGGTTTATCGAGTATTCCAGTGCACTTTGGTGCTGAGGACAGATAGTGGCATGTTAAGCTTGCCAGATGTAAGACACAGACAGGACTGTAATGAAAGCTGGGAGCAGGAGTGCATGTGAAATTGAGAGAGCAGGAGCGCATGTGAAAATGAGAGAGCATTTATTTTTTGGAAGGAAGAGAAAGTAGGGGAAAGGAAAATGGGGTAATGCCATCTACTTACAGAAAATAACAGGAAAGGATACACTTCTCTGCTACACAGGAAACATAAGAAGATAACTATGAATTATTACATGGGAATGATTGCATTACTTTCTGGATTAATATTTCCTGGACAGTAGAAGGATGTCCCATTTCTACCACAGAAATATATGAATGAGTGTCCAAGTTGACATTCACCACCCAATCTCCCACCCATGCACCATTTAAGGTAGGGAATATATGCAAATACTTGCTCACTGTTGGCTTTAAAGCCCATCATGCTGCTTATTATATGTTTCCAAATATTGTGAATATCTGAATTTCTGATCTTGCTCCTGCCTTTTGTCTATCAACTGATACTGACATTTGTCTAGCACAAGACCCAAAAAGACCCAAAAGTGTGTTATATTATGGTCTTTTTTTCTAAGACTCTCCAACAGATTAAGCAGTCATATCAAAGACACAGTTATCTGTCACAGGGCAGAGCATAGGTATTTCTGACAAACAGACTTTGTGCAAAACTGTAAAACAAATTCTTTCTTTTCTTTTCTGCAGGAAAAGCAGACATCTAGACAATGCCAACTTAACTAAACATTATTTCTGTCTCAGTTTCTTAATGATGACAGAAAGTCACTGGGGTTTAGCAGTGGATTTTATAAAGTGTCTGACATTTCTTCAATACAGATGGTTTCTCCTTGGAATTGTGTAGTATGTCCCTGCTCAGCTTGAGGTCACTATTAAAAAAAAAAAAAACGAACTATTCTGCATACCATGATAACACAGTCATTCTTGAATAAAATATCTATTTTTGCTAGTTTCTTGTTGTAGCAGGTTCCTTTGATTTTACAGAGATATCTTTTTTAAGAGTTTTCAAACAACTGCCATTTGTTACAGTACACCATGATTCTCCTTTCTCCATCCAATCAGCTTTCTGAATGTTTTTCATCTGACTGCATAACCATTAAGATCTAGTAAATTAATGAACTGTTTTTATGTTCATTTGAAATGCCATGATTGAAAAACTTCTGAGTGGGAGACTCTCTCAAAATGACTGACTGTTTTTCAAGGCTCATCTGTGACCATCTATACATTTTTTGAATATTCTGATGAAAATTCTCTAGGTTTGTCTTTTACTAAGCCAGGGTTCATGCAGGAAAGTAAAGCCACAACTATATGAATATGAACTACAAATTGAAGAATTTACCCTTCTCCTCTATTTTAGGAAAATTTCAATAAAGAATAAATAGAAATAAACAACAATCTCCATTTTTTTTAAATGGGGTATATAAAAGGTTTCAAACATTTAATTTGTTCTTTCAGTCCAAATGAAAGGCAAGCTTTACTTAAGTAAAATCAAAAATGTCTGATGGCATTTGGTGACTGATGACCAAAGCATAATTATTAGCTATTTTCCTTCTACTTCTGAGAATGTATTGGCAATTATGAACTTAACTATATATTTCAAAGTAATCAATCTATATTTATATCTATCTAAATATCTCATTGTTGTGACATGTTGTTGTGGTCTAACCCCAGCCTGCAACTAAGCACCACCAAGATGCTCTCTCACTGCCTCTCCACAAAAATAGGTTACATTCTTATTACAACACGTCCTGTAACATAAAAGAATCAAAGGACTTGCAAGGTAGAGGTACTGACGAGTTCTCTTGATTTTGTTTACAAGAAGGGAGTGATGCCAGTACCCTGTTGTTAGGCAGTGGTATCTGTTTCTAAACAAATCCTTATGTATTTCTGATCTATTCTTCCTTGGTAAATCATTAGCTGAAACTTGACTTCAGCATCTGTAAATTATATTTGAAAAAAAAGCTGTCTTTCATTCATCTCAGTCCAGCAATTTAATAATTATGAATTGCATAAAATTAACTTTATTCTGGACTTGAACTATCAAAGGCTTATTCACAATTCAATTTGGGTTTTTCCTGTGGCAATTACTCCCTTCTAGAGAGCAATACTGTGCACAGGAAAGGGTCTTCAGCTGTATTGGTGCAACAGTGAAAGCAGGATAAAGAATTAACCTGTCAGAAAAGGAGAACAGCAGCAAAAAAATGCCCACGATGCCACTGTATTTGCTATGCTGGCTCAATATATTCTTATTCCAGACTACATTGACCTTACTGAAGAATGATCTTCACTAGTTTCTATGACACTTTGCCAGGTCTGAGCCTTAACTGGGGAGGAGGATGCTGCTGATTTAGTTTCCAGAATATTCAGTCAGTCTGCTTCACTCTGCATTACCCTGCATGTACTGTATCTAATCTGTTACTTTGGAAGGGCCTGCAGCTGCTGTTAAGTGATTTATCTCAAGTAACCTCTGTGCTATGACAGCTCTGAGATACTAGATGGTCCCAGCAGTGATAAGAGCAGCCACACTCAGCACAAAGTGCACAACTGCATATTCATGTCAGAGTGGGGTTTGCCAAATAAAATCTGCAATGCTGTGATTAATCAGACAATTTCTTTTCATACACAAAATTGATTAAGAGAACAATGCAATCTTTAATATGTTTTTGAGGTAACATAAATGTTATTTTATGAATGGACATAAATTTATAAGACATATAGAAACAGAGAGAAGTTTCCTTTTTTTGATTGAACATATTGTTTATTGTTATCCAAATAAAGATGTTTGTACTAGGAAAATTGATCTAATTTTATTTTACATCTTGAGATACATCTTAACAGCAACAATGTGAAATAAAGCATTATTGGTTGAGATCCCAGAGATCCATAATGTTTGAGTGTATTATTTCACACTACACACTTATTTTTTTCATATTTCATGAAATTTCATATTTCATGACCATGTTAAAATAAACTTTATAGCATCAAAAAATCTTTCCAAAGTTCTTAATCAAATAAAAAATTGCAACATATGTTTAAAAGGGGCATGATGATAAGAAGATACTAAAAAAATCCTGAGTTCCATTCTAAAAAAATAAACAAAAACCAGACATATAAGAGGTCCAGTTTTCAATACTTCTGAATTCCCAAAGGACAGAATTTTTTTTGGCTGAGTTGAAATGGACGTAAGGGATGGCTTACAGTTGCCGTTACTTCAGCAAATGAACCTCCAAGAATCAGCTTTCCCCTCAATTAAAAGTAGTGAGTCTAGTACTGTATCAATTCCATCAAAACTAAGTAGATCTGTCCAAGTTTCTGGGAAAGCATATCCTTGCAACATGAAATGTCAAATTATGCTGTACTTTTTGTCAGTAGATTAACAGTATTTACAAATGAAGTCTTTCCAGGAAGTGATCATTTGGGGTTCGAACTGATATTTAGACTAAGGAGGAAACACACATTTAGCCTTTTACTGAATATCAAATCTCCCTGCTTTCAGACTTCATTGATGACTGTATTGGGTTTGCGTGGCAAGCTTTTGTTGGCAAAGGGCAGCAGAGGTGGCTTTTGTGAGAAGATGCCATAAAGGCTTACACTGTCTAACAGAGACAATGCTGGTTGGCTACAAGAGGGACCAGTGACTGGCCAATGATACGCTATCGATGGTGTTGGTAACATCACTGCAAAAAGATGATTTAAGATGTGGGAAAAAATTGCTGTGAGGCAGCTGCTGAAAATGAGGTGTGAGAATATGTGAGAGAAACTTCTCTGCAGACACCAAGGTCACTGCAGAAGGAGGGGGGAAGACGTGCTCCAGGCATGGGAGCTGAGATCCACCTGCTGCTGGTGCTGAGGACCATAGTGAGGAGGGACGCCTCCCCAGGCCATAGTGAGGAGGGATGATCCCCAGACCATAGTGAGGAGGGACGTTCCCCAGACCATAGTGAGGAGGGATGTTCCCCAGGCCATAGTGAGGAGGGACGCCTCCCCAAACCATAGTGAGGAGGGACGCCTCCCCAGGCCATAGTGAGGAGGGATGATCCCCAGACCATAGTGAGGAGGGATGTTCCCCAGACCATAGTGAGGAGGGA
>WBND01000328.1:225998-239513 GCA_013398595.1 Tychaedon coryphoeus
TAGTGAGGAGGGACGCCTCCCCAGGCCATAGTGAGGAGGGACATTCCCCAGGCCATAGTGAGGAGGGATGCCTCCCCTGCAGCCCATGGAAGTCTGTGTGAAAGCACATACTGCCTACAGCCTGTGGAGGAACCCCATGCTGGAGCAACAGAATAGGCTGTTCCGCCATGGAAAGACCACCCTGGAGAAGGTCTGCTGGCAGGATTTCTGACTCTGCAGAGAGTTCACACAGGAGCAGTCTGTTCCTGAAGCACTGCAACCTGTGGAAAGAGCACCACACTAAAGGAATTCCTGGAGGACTGCCTGCCATAGGTGGAACGTGAACAGGAGAAGGGGAAGAACGTAAGGAAGAAGAAGCAGCAGGGACAATGATCTGACTGCAACCTCCATTGCCTATACCCCTGTGCCACTGTAGAAAAAGAAATAGTGAAATTGAGTAAAAATGAGCTTGAGAAGAAGGGACGGGGGGGGGAGAATATGTTTTTAGATCTGTTTTTACTTCTAATTACCATACTCTGGCAATAAATTAAATTAATTTTTGCAAGTCAAGTCTGTTTTGCTTGTGAGAGTAACTGGCAAATGATCTTTCCCTGTCATTATTGTGAATTATTTGTTTTGTTTTCTTTTCCCTGTTCAGCTGAGGATTGGGAATGATAGAGCAGTTTAAAGGACATTTGCCCTCCAGCCAAGGTCAACCCACCACAATGTCTTCAGCAAAAATCTGAAATAAGAAACTTTAAATTCTTAGTTAGATTTTAGTACAAACCTAGGGTCAGATTCAGTGAGGTGGTTGTACCTATTGGTACAGCAAAGATGCAATAACTTTAAGTCTGAAATACTAAGACAAAGAAGCAGAGCTCACAAATGTCTATAGGCGTTCTTTATAGATAATGGAGGAAAGCCATGCCCATCAAGAAAACCAGTGTATTCAGTGAAGGATATAACTTCACAGAAAGAAAAATGTATGTTTAAAATCCTGTTTCTATCTTGAATTTAAGTATCCTCTGCAGCAAGCACCTACATGAAAATAGAATTTGCAACTTAAATCTGCTTTTTTAAGGTGTATGACTTGGTCACAATTTGTGAAACAAATGTCTCAGCCACTATATGAATCAGTTGCCTCAAAACTTTTGTGTGTCTGAGTCTCAGTTTTTAAATGTAGCAGTATACAAATTCTTTTCTGCATCAGTCTGCAGTGATGAATATTTTTGTCACAGAATTGTGAAGACACATCTTTTTCTCTTTGGTGTTTGAGTTTAAAAATGCTGCAGATTATTTACCTCATTCTCATAAATGTATATATTCAAAAATTTTGATAAATTATTTGATCTCATTCAACAGGAGTTGCAGCAAAGAAGTGATTATGCATAGATCCATTTGCTAAAATGATGGAACCCTACTTGCATATTTCAGCAAATTAATTTCATTCTTTATTAGTATCTAAAATGCCCTCTCAGTGAAAGCATTTTTTGAAATTAAGGTATTTTACCTGTAGCAGGCTGAAATTTCTTTTTCTGTCATCTTTTGTCACACAACAACTTCCTTTTTTTTATTTTTCTGGCAGAATTATGTATACAACAATCATCAATGTTAATTTTAAAGTTAGGTAGAACAAAACTGCTGAAAAAAAAAGTCAGTAAGTAAATAGCACTGCATTGAAACTGTTGTGAAGTGAATGCCTGACTTCTAAAAGGCTTTATGCCAGACAGCTGTGGTTCAGTTTCTTTAGATGTCCTACTAGATCAGGACCCCTGTCAAGTTTGTTTGTGTACGTTTAGGTGATGAATGCTTAAATAGACAATTTCAGTATTGCTTGGTAGTTGTAAAAAAGGCTGTTTTGTTGTTGTTGAATCTGTCAAAAGGCGCTAGATACCAACCCAAATTGCAGTATCATTTCTTTCTGCATATACATGCCTTTAAAGTTTAGATAAACTGAATTGTTTAAAGATGCTGTGCCATAAATTATAGCTGACAGTGGAAGTGATTAAGGCACATAGTTTGATTGCACGCATTAATCTCTAAAACTTTCATCAAGTCTGATTTAATTACCCACAGGTACAAGTTTCTTTTTAATTTATTAGCTTTGTCAGTAATCGGTTGCACTGTATGCTATTACTTCCAAAAGGGATATAAACCCAGCTACATTCAGGGAAAAATCAGACATTGAACAGCAAAACAAAAAAAGTTAAGTGTCACAGCCCTCAAGTGTACAGTAACAATGCTAAACTCACATATGAAATGAGACAATACATTTAATCAAAAAGGACTGACAGATGTCTTGATTGAGACCAGTGCACTCTCCCAGGAAAAAAAACATTTGAAAAGGCTTAATCATCTTTGGAATATTGAATCAGCTGCTGTTATTAGAATATCCTGTTCAGGCGTCATCAAACATACAGATTTATATATTTTAAACTAATTTTATGCCACTGTTTGGACCTGGCTATTTGTTGCTTAGCTAATAATGCTGTCTTTTCGATATGATCAGGTGATCATGAACCTGGATGTTAATTTTAATAGACTACTATTAGGACCCAAATATTCAGCATAGCCATCATTTTAGGTCTCATATACATGCTATGCATGTTATCTTGAATTTTCTTTGTAATGCAGATCAGACCTTTTAAGAATTTGTGTATAACAGAAATGCGTGTTCCAGTACTCTACTGCATTTGTAGACAGCAACATTTGCAAGACTATTCAGGAGCACTGTCCAGTTGGCATTTTGAATTTAATATTACACAGTCTCATAAAGATTTGTGTCTTTTACTTACAAAATCTTTAACCAAAAGGAAGATTGTAGGGGTTTGGGGTTTGGGAGGGGTCTTTTTTTTGATGTTTGGGGGTTTTTTTGTTTGTTTGTTGGTTTGGCTTTTTGAGGGTTTTATGACTATTTTTTGTTATTAGTTGGTTTTTTGTGGGGATTTTGTGGTTTTTTGGGGTTTTTTGTTATTGTTGTTTTTAATTTTATTTGGGTTTTTTGTTTTTGATTTTGATTTCTTTGTTTTGGTTTGGCTTTTTTTGTTCTGTTTATTTATTTGTTTGTTTCTCTATGTATCCTATTCTTCTAATAACATAGAGAAACAGGAATTTTGTGTGTTTTGTTATTAAAATTCATTTTAATTGTGATTAAAACAGTGGGAAGAAAATTGGTTAATGTTATTGATTGTTTCTACAATCACATGAAAAAAACAAAGGAAAAAAAATCATTGTGTACCAGTATGCAAGTAATGTCAATATCTTAGAGCCAAACTCTGTTTCCTATATGTCAGTTCATAAATTTTGTACTGTGAAAGTCCTCAAATAAATGTATTGCTGACAGAGGAATTACCCTTTTTCTTTTACATAATCAAGAATTTTTAGTGCTTACTGGCCCTTAAATAATGCACAGTAAACTATTTCAAGCAAATATCATGTTGCAAAGATACACAAGGGAAATAAAGAGTCTTCCTAAATTGCACAGTACATGCAATTATTATTAAACTTGTTTAGTGAAACATGAAAATAAACTGCTTACTCATGTCAAATGGATTTAATTACTGCACTAGCTGTCAGACAAAAACAAGCCTTCCTATGAAGTAAATATGTTATACTACACAGCTATAAATTCAAGAAAATATTTTTTAATATAGTGCATGTATATTATTACTGTTGATGAGCAATAAGCGTAGTAGCTCCCAATCTCTAGGAAAAAATACAACTAATTAGGAATTGCAAAGGAGTGCATGAGTGCACACTATGGCATGCCAAACTTCATAAAAGAATATATGGCATCATTCTAGAGTAATGTGCATGCAAGGGCTGAAGAGAAGCTTTCCGTATGAAGACTGCATACAAAACCTGTGATGTACCCAGCAAGTAGTAGAGAGTGACACATCTATATTTTATTGTTTCCCTCTTTACTCTTATTTTTTTTTTCTTTGATAAAGACATTATGCCATGGAGCTTATTCTAAAAGTGTTGTTACTTTCCTTGAGGCTAAAGGGTGATGAGCGTTTTGCCAGACTGAGAAAAAAACAGCTCCAAGCAGGGGAAAGTCAGGCTATTCCTCTGTTTCAGCTCAGAAGGCAAATCCCAGGCCAAGTAAAGTGCAGAGAAAGGTGCCATGAGGCCAACAGGAATTCATACTGGACAACCAAATTAAAGAAAATACTCATCAAAGCCAGAAAAATTGTTTGGCCTAGGGCCCTGCTACATAGGAAGAGAATCCATAACAACAACAATCCACAACAATTAAGAGCAAGATAGAAAGTGTAAAATGGCTAAAACCAGTGAATGGACACTACCATTCTCAAATTGAGAGTCAGCATAAGACAAATAAAATTATCTAAAAATGAAGGTTCTTCATAAACCCATATCATCGTGTCATAATTTCCATTTCTATATTTTTCAACTGTTACTGTTTCATGCAGAAAATTTCTGCTGCACTGAGAGACCAAAAAAAGAAAAAAGAAATATTGCTTATTCATGAAAACATTTAATACTTCTAATCAATTTTCAGAAGTAATCTTGCAATATAAGATATTAAGAGACAACTTTAAACCCACCTGAACAAGAAGTTAAAATGTTTATATTGATTGGCATAGCAATTAAAAGCCAATATATTCTACAATAGCTATTCTGATCAATTTCTCCATTTTGTCCAAGGGTCTAAATCCATTATCTTTAAGCCACCACGGATTATGTGGGCTGTTATAATGCTATACTGTTAGCCAAGAAAGTTTTTCACAATTCAGAGATCTTTTGTCTCTTTTCTTTTCTTGTCTATACAGAATGCTGCCAGGAGCATTGTGGGATTTGACATCAGCATTAATTAAAGGCAAATAATAAGGGATAATGAAGATAAAGGTGAGGGGAGAGGGAAACTAATAAAGACTTCTACAAGAAATTGCAGAGCTTTAAAAGTCACATTTCGAACTTTGCAAATATCACTGAGAAAAATAAACAAAATGTTCGCCCAGACAATACAGTTGTGACTTTAGAGTCACAATTATGTCATGTTGTGCTGTCATGTTGTGTTGTTTCTGGCTGCAGTAGAGTTAATTTTCTTCAATTGGCCAGTATGGGTATATATATTGTGTTTATGCTGAACACGTAATGGTAACAGAGATATTTTTATTTTCTCTGAGCAGATCCTTTCTCTGAGTAGAGCCAAGGTCTTTTCTGTTTGTTGTGCTGCCACCCCTGATGAGAAAACTTGGGGTGCATGAGAAATTGGCAGAAGACACAGTCTGGACAGGTGACTACAGTTAACCCAAGAGCTCTTCCAGACTATATGACATCATGCTTAGTATATAAAGTGGGGAGAAGAAGGAGAAAGGGGGGAACATTTGGAGTGATGACATTTGACTTCCCAAGTCATTTTTAGTAGCAAAGGAGACAAATAGTGTGTAATACAAAAATTGAAGTAGAAGCTATTTGTCCCAGCCCTGTGCAACACAAGATGTTCTTGTTGACTAGACATATGAAAACTTTGGCATGATAGGGCACTGTTCTCCTGGAGATGGCTGAACACCTGCCTGCCCAAGGGAAACAATGAATTAATTCCTTGTTCTCTTTGGCTTGTGTGTGCAGCTTTTGATTTCCCTATTAATCCGTCTTTATCTCAACCCATGAGTTTTCTACCTTTTGCCCTTCTGATTATGTCCCGCTGGTGGAGGAGTGAGAAAGAGGCTGCATGGGGCTTGGCTTCTGGCTGAGGTTAAACCATGACAGGTGTAGATAAGGTTAAATGTATGACATATAAACAACGGAATTTTTACTCTCTAGGTATCAGAACTGAACAATGAAGAGCCAGAAAACTGCTTGTTGAATCAAGTTATTGCCTGCTTACCAGAGATGGGGTTAGATTGGTCTCATTTTACACTCCATGGAATGAAATAGGTGATCCTTGCATTCAAGTAATAGATAAGGAATATCTGATCCAGGTTCTTCCTTTCTTCTTCTCATAGTATTTAAACACAATAAACTAACTGTACTGCAAGATTATTTCTCAGATTAATTACCACTCAGAAGTAACATTAATTATAGAAGGAAAACATTTAACATACTGAGGAGCAAAAGTTTACTTGTAGTTTTTCTCTTCTAACAAAATTTTAAAAAAGAAGGAAAATGAAGATATGCAGATATTCTAGCAAGGACCCACATTAGCCATCTAGCTAGTACTGCCAAATCTCTTCAGAAACCTGCTCTGAATCAAGACAGACTGGGCATTTGGTTCTGCACAGTGCAAAGTCAGTTTCTGTTGTCTTTTTCAGAGACTATGCACTAATATCTCTCATCCCTTTAGTGTATATATTCATGCTATTACTGTGACAATCTCCAGTGAAATCTCCATAAGAGAAATAAGATATTGGAGCCTAGCAAGTTAAATACTGACACTGTATGTACAAAAGGAATATTGTTAATTTTTCATGTATTTTGTATCTCCAACGAAAGAGAAAAGAATGAAAAATAAGTCATTTTTAGGAGCAAAGGAGACAAATAGTGTGCAATACAAAATTTGAATAATACCAAAGTCGAAAGTTGAAAGGTGTTTGCCCCAGCCCTGTACAGCACAGTATGTTCTTGTTAGCTAGACATATGCGAAAAGTTTGGCTTCACTGAAAATTGACAGAAGGATGTGCTTTGGCAACTGACCATATCAATTTGTAACAGGTAAAAATTTTTAAGGACTGTTTGTCCAGAACAACTGACCACTGTATCTTAAACTTAACATATCTTTCAGGTTATTCTACAAATAAGATACAATATCTTTTTTTTGAGGTATTAAAATAATTTTCTTTATAGAGGAAATTGATCTGTTTAGAATGGATGAAGCACTCTCTCATAAAAATGAAGGCCTAATGGAGAAATGCATGGATCATATTAACCATAAAACTTCCTCTTCCTCAGAGCAGATGTCTATGCAAGTGGCACAATGCCTACGTAAAATGTACAATTAGCAAGGTATAGACTCATTAAAAGGTTTCCTTTTTCAGTTCCTTGCTGTAACTTCAGAGGGAATAAATGGTCTTTTTCCATCAGTAATTCTTTTCCACTAGAGAACCTGAAATCTGTTCATTTTTCAGGATGCCTTGCTGTTAGCAGACATTGTTTTCAAATCACTGCATTTTCAAACAGTTTGTGCACTGAAAATGGAAAATATGGAAACTGGAAATTGACATGCTCTACAGAAGCCTGAGACAGAATATTTCTCTACTTAGTAGCTCAGGCAGAACACGTAATTATTTTCACATCTTCCAGGAACACTGGTTAGATTGCGATAGCTCTGTCCATGTGCAGTGCACTTCAGTTCTGTCATTCAGAACTAGTTTAGTGAGTATGTTAGATTTACTCTGAAATTTCATAAAAGATTATTGAACAATTCTATCCATGTAGAAAACAATTAATTTCCAGTTAAATTTGCCATAAAGTTTTCTCGCTTCATGTCTCCCTACATTTTACAGGTTATTTTCAGAGGGCATTATTGGGGGGGCGTCAGGAAGTTTGGTTGCTGTCCTCACAAAGCTGTTTTAATTAATCCAATTTTTTAGATATCTTTCGGAATATCATCTTTCACAAAAGTTTGTATAGAGTTATGATATAGATTAATACAATCTGTGAGCAGTAATATTACTGCAGGAGAATAAACAGTTAATCACAGTTTCTAAGAGAAGACTGTTTTGAAAATGAAACTTTGAAATTACTAAATTTTGTATTAATAGCCATATATTCTCTGCAAAATATTTGCATTTACTTTGTAATTACCCCGTGATGAAGGAATTATTTTTCTAAACCTTATAGACAGAAGACTGAGGCAGATGGAAGACTAAGGTCAAAAAGGGAAGCACCTTTAGTCATTGTCAGCATTGCAATGCTATCATGACAATACAAAGTTCTCTTTTTAATGCTTATCTTTCAGAAAATATCTTTCTGGGATAGCTAAGTAGATCACGAGGCACAAAGATGATGAATTCAGAGAAATAGAAATAGCTTGTGATACATAAAGGATGAGAAATCACCTCAAAAATTAAAAAAAATATAGAACAAACCATAAAAGTCTATAATTCCTATGCCATTGATATTAAACATCCTTCATGGGACTCCTTATAAAGATAACTAGAAATTTATATTTCTGCACATATTTCATGTGCATTCTATGTCTTTATTTATTTTTTAAATTTTAGCTTAACTTATTGTGTTCTCTCAGAAAATGAGAAGTTTAACAAACATAGCATCCTACAGTTTTTAATACATTCAATGTAGTATCACAATGTAGTAACTTTTAAGTAAAGTGCTGAGGTATCATTAGGTTACATAGAGTGCAATGTGAATTGAGAATTGGCAAGACTATGAGGATCAAAGGTCTATGAACAGTGGCACAGTCCAGCTGGAAGCCAGTTACAGTGGGATTCTGTCACAGAACTGATCTGGGATCAGTATTGTTTAACTACTATTAAATTATTTGTTTTGTTGTCTTAATTGCAATCTAGATGGTTAGATAAACTGCAGCCTCAGCAAATATGCAGATGACACCTAGTCTGGAAAAGTGGCCAATACACTTTGGGACAGAGCTAATACACAGAGGGGCATGGAACGGCTGGAGAAGCAAGCAGAAGGAACTGTATGAAAGTCACGTAAGTCAAAAGCAAACAACACCCAGCCCTTGGGAGAGACAAAGCCCTGCAGCAGAACAGGCTGCTGCTGACTGGGTGGGAGCAGTTCTGCAGAGCTAGCTCTGAGGACAGCAGGTTGGCAGCGTCCCCGTGCAGGAATGTCGCCTTCTATCTGGGGCTGCACAAGCAGGGATGGAGGCAGCAGGCCTGGGAAGGGATCTTGGCCTGGCTGGATCTCTCCAGCCAGCCTCTCACATAGACATAATCGTGTGTGTCCCTCAGATGCCACTGAAGCAATCAGGACTGGAGCACTGGATATTCAAGGAGAGGACTGCAAGGTCTGCATGTGTTCAGGCTTTAGGAAAAGGAAGGGTGAGAGGAAGCATTGCTATTCTCAGGGATAGCATGTGAAACTATAGAGAAGATAACCTCTCTTTCTGTGCTTATCAAGCAGATGAACAGCGAAATGGGGACTGCAGGACCAACATTTTTTCCACTGGGAATAAGTCAGGTTCATGACCACCTGGAGAACCTGAATGTACATAAGTCTGTAAGACCCAAGGAGATGCATCCCAGATTCATGAGGGAATTGGCCTGAGGTATTTGCCAAGCCATTCTCCATTATGCTGGAAAAGTCATGGCAGTCTGGTGAAAACCTAGGTGACTGGTAAAAAAGAAAACATTCACCCATCTTTAAAAAGGTAGAAGGGAGAATCCTGAGAACTATTGACCTGACAGCCTGGTCTCTGAATCTGGGAAGATTACTGAACAGATACTCCTAGAAGGCATGCTAAGGCACATGGAGAACAGGGAGGTGATTTGAGAACTATGGATGTCCTTTATTTGAACTTCGGTAAAGGCTTTGAAATGGTCCTCTGCAACATCCTTCTCTCTTAATTGGAGACATATGCATTTGATGGGTGGATGAGAAATTGTCCAGAATGTTTCATCCAGAGGGTGGGTAGTTGTCAACGGCTCACTCACTAAATGGATATTAGTAACAGGTGATGTCCCACAGTTGTCTGTATTGAGAGAAATCCCTTTAAATATATTTGTTAATGACACTGACAATGGGTTTAAGTGCACCCTCAGCAAATTTGCAGATGACAGCAAGCTGAGTTGTTTGGTTGAGACATCTGAAGATGGGATGCCATTCAAAGGGACCCGGACAAGCTTTAGATTTTGGATCATGAGAATCTCAGGAAATTTACAAAGTGCAAAGTGCTGCACCTGGGCTGGGCAACCCGTGATTTTAAAAAAGACTGGGAGATAAACAGATTAAGAGCAGTGCTGATGAGAAGGTCAAGAGGGTGCTAGTGGAAGAGAGGCTGGACATGACTCACATGAGCACTCACAGCCCAGGAAGTCAAACGTGTCCTGGGCTGCATCCAAAGCAGCATGGGCAGCAGGGAGATGGCTGGGGGGAGGAAGGGGGAGGGGGGTGGGGGCAGGGAATTCTGCCCCTCTGCTCTGCTCTGCTCTGATGAGACCCCACCTGCAGTGCTGCATCCAGCTCTGGGGTCCTAGCACAGGAAGGACATGGACCTGTTAGAGAGAGTCCTGAGGATGGATGGAGTTCCTCTCATAGAGAGAAGGACTGAGATAATTCAGCCCGGAAAAGACAAGGCTTCAGGGTGACCTAATTATGCCTTCTGGAATTTGGAGTGAGCTTACAAGAAAGATGGAGATAAACTTTACAAAGACATATAATGACAGGAGAAGGGGAATTGGTTTTGAACGGAAAGAATAGTATTAGATTAGATGTTAAGAGGACATTCTTTACTGTGAGCATGGGGAGGCATTGGAGCAGATTGCCCAGACAAATTCTGGACTCTCAGTTTCTGGAGGTGTTCAAGGCCAGTTTCAATCAGGCTGTGGTTTAGTAAAAGGTTTACCTGCCTGTGGCAGGAGTGGTGGAAGTAGATGATGATTTAGGTCCTATCCAACTCAAGCCATTCTATTATTCTTTGATTCTATGAATACAGAGCTGCATAGTGAAACAAGAGAGGACATGCAAAAGTGATGTTTTCAGCTAGGTATAAAAATAAATTATTTGCACATTATGAATAGTCAGAGATTTGAAGAGGTTAATCATAATGGCTTTGCAACAGCCATCTTTGATTTTTATGCAAAAAATCAATGGGAAAAATGTTTTTAAGAACTTGATTGAGCTGTGCTTTCTTTGAGCATGGGACCGGATGACCATCAGAAATAACTTCTGAAGTATATTTTTCCATTATTACACATGACAGAAAAGTTATCTCCAGTGTGATTATTTTATGTGGCTCATTTGCGACATGCTGCACTGTTTGGAATCACATCTACATCTGTCTACCACATGAAAATTTTTTATTTTCAAATAATACATCTCCAAGGCTTACATTTTTCTTAATTCTCTTTCAAAAGCTACTTGCACTGTACACACATACATCTGGGACTAAAGTCACTATGATATAGTGATGATACAGATTCATAAATAAGGGAAGAAATCCTTTTGGAGATGAAGTTTGCCTAGTTTTCTTCATATTTATGTGTTATGTGTTTATTCTATGACATACTTTCTCATGTATTCCTGCCTGATTGTTCCAAACTCAGTGACACCCTAAATACCCAAGATATTTTCTAATCATGTGAATGCATAATGAAATAATAAGATCATTGCCTTTTCAAATAGAGTAAAATGCATTCATATTTAAAGAGACAATGTTTATGTACCATGCAAGTTTCAAATTTTAGGTATCTCATCCTGACACTACATTTATAAATTATTAAGTAATATAATCAGATTATTTTCGTGTTATCAAAACTGAAAACTATTTTAAGAAACAATGAAACTACAGATAAACTTTCAAGCTGGAGAGAATTATGTCCATTTTGCAAGTCATGTGGTTTGAAAAATGCCATTATACTAAGAAGTCAAAATCACCGTATAACGTAAAATGAATTACCCAAGTTATAATTAAACACTGCACTCATTGGTGATTTTTTTATTGATAGCTCCACTGAAATAGGACCACACAGACTCTTGATTCCTGTAATTACCTTTGGGTACCCTTTTGCAACATAATTTTAGAATACTGCCAGCCATTAATCAAGCCACATCATGTCAAGGAGCTTTTAAGTACCATCAAACCGATGAACTCGAAAATGTCAGTATTTGGTGGGATATGGGAATATGAGGCCCTAAAGGATTAAAATATATTAGGCAGACAAGAAGAATGAAAGACAAATAGATATATGTATGTGTGAGGAGACTGAAACCCCTATCTATCCCACTGCGTACAAGTTATTTATGTATTACATTTACTTTTCACTGTGTTTTTTTGCTTCCACCAAGTTTATTTTGGGGAAGTGTTCAGCAGTATTAAACTATGTATGCTATGACCAACCAAATGTTAGACATTGAAAGAAACACTGCCAAGGTAATTAATGGTTTAGCTTACTTTGTGAGTTTTCAATAATAAATAATAAGTAGAACTTTCGTTTTCTTGCAGGGGAACACATTGACAGTTGCATTTTGCTGCTGCTAGTTGAAAGACTGGGCTATTTGCTATCTCTCTTTTTTTTTTTTCTGGAAGAAGCTTAACGAAATGAAAACTGCAATGGCATGACTGTTGTCTGATATATCAAAATGTTATACAGAAAAGTTTGCTGCTGGGTATTTCACTACTTATTTGGTTGAATAAAAGATGCATGATGTCAAACACAAGACCTAAATCACCTTGTGTTCAGGTGTCTTCTCTCCATACTGATCAACAGCCTATGAGATAGAAAAAAAGCTTTGACAGATATCTGCTGAAAATTATTTGTGGCAGAAGACTGTTTTCCCTGGTGGATTTGCACAACAGTTTAGTAATATTTTCAAGTATTTCCCTTTCCTTATGCAGAGTTTCCTTCAAAGCTCTGGCGTAGCATTGTTCTTACTTTACAGCAAAGGACAAACCTCCAGTGATTTGAAGCTGCTGACATCTTCTTTTAGCAGCCTTGTGATGGTGATTATTTTGCATCACAAAGAAAGTCCATATTCATTATAATTTATACTAAAGGCTGCATCATTGTCTGTGGATTTATACAAGAATTTCAAAATTCAAACTGAATATAGGAAAAGTATTTCATGGACTTAATATACCATATCTATAAAGGGGAAAATCTGGAATATTTTTTACCCATTTTATAGAAAACCAATGGAATTGATTGCCTTGGGAAGGTGAAAACATTGGAGGACAGAGGAAAGAAACTTATCAAAGATGTCTTTTCAACACCAGAACTCACACAGTATTTTTCATAGTATTTCTACCCCAAAAGCACAATAAAATTTTAAAATATTTTCTATATTTATAAATTTTAATCGAATTATATTTTTAGTCTCTGCCTTCATCAGTTGTAAAAAAATACTTTATATCAAAATAAAATAAAAATGTTCCAACCACCTGAAGATGGCATCAGTGGCTGTCAGTCTGAAAAAAATCATCTTCCTACATAAACTTTATACTGTTTTAAATTGGTCCCCCATGCTAGTCTTCATTTGGTCTATAAGGTACCAACTCAAATATCTTATATACATAGAGAAAAGAAAAACCATGAGAAGACTAGAGATTACTCTGCTGGGCTGAAACATTTCTTTGCTACCAATCTACGGTTTGTTGAATATGGGATAGGAATAGGTTGCTTACCTTACAATGTGAACAGACTGAAGTATGAACTAATATAAATAAAACTGTGACCTCTTTTTTAAAAATTGATATAATATTATTGAATTGAGACGGTCATTTCCATGGTGTTTTTTAAAAAATAAATGTAAGGTTGACAGATGTCATAAAAATATTTACAACAAATTACTGCTTATTATCAAGCTGTTGAAACTACAGTACAGTACAGTATAGTATTTGCTAAAGGTATAAAAAGCAGCACTTTACTC
>WBND01000328.1:250687-269755 GCA_013398595.1 Tychaedon coryphoeus
GCGCCCCTGCTGGCCGTGCCCAGAACTGCACCACGGGGAAAGTGCCCGCAGCCCAGAAGGGTCCCTGCGTTCCTGTTCTGGTTGTGGTTAATGCTGTACTTGTTGTTTGTTTGCTTCATTACACACACTACTAAAGGACTGTTATTCCTACTCTCATATCTTTGCCTGAGAGCCCCTTAATTTAAAAATTATAACAATTCAGAAGGAAGCAGCTTACATTTTCCATTCCAAGGGAGGCTCCTGCCTTCCTTAGCAGACAGCTGTCTGTTTTTCCCATGTATTAAAGGGGCAGAAAACAGCTGCATTCCACCCTTACTGATTTGAAAGCAATGTTTCTCTTTAGTTTTCAAGTTTTGAAGAGAAAATCACTACATCAAACTCATATTTATATGATATTGAAGAATTATTCAATATTTTTGCTTTATTCATGCTTTGCCTCTGCTTATCTCAGTGTTTTAGTTTTGCTGCCACTTGAAAGCATGAGATTGACTGATATAAAGCATGAAAGAATGCAACAAAGAAAGTCCTCAAGTGCCTTTATATCAGCATCTTTTCCAGATGATATGCTAAAAAAGGTTCTGCATCAGGAATAGTGTCTTGAAGAGAATATATAATCTATATTGACACTTTTATTTGCATTTTAAGAAGATTTGAATTTTTTAGAAGAAACATCTAGTTTTAAGTTGTCTAATTTCATTTCCTTTTTTCTACTTTCCATGTTGCCTCCTTCTTCTTTTCACATTTCTGAAATGGGAAAAGATAAACAAATATATATTTGTTGTATTTGTTTGGTAAAGACACAAAATTTGGATACATAGGGAATGATATTTTAGCTACCTTTCTGTAAACAGGAAAATAGCAATTTCTTTCTTCAGAATTCAATAAACACCTCAGACTCTTTTAAATGCAAAACATTTATCTTTTATGTTTTTATGTTATGTTGATTGTTGTTTAAACTACTACTTTTGAAAAGCAACAAAAATCTCAATTTTAAACTCTAGGTAAAAAGAAAGAAATATTTGAATGAAAAAAATTAGCAGATTGCATGAATTTGACAATATTCTTTTGTATTGTTTATGAGTAAGTAAACACACAGTCGATATATTTTAGTTACCAGCAGATTAAATCACAATCTATGCCAAAAGTTTTTGTGACAGAAGGCTGCACTGTAGATTGGTTTGTATGGACAGTAAGAACCACCATTACCAGAGATGCTCAAAGTATGATATAGAATGGGAAGATTCACCCTGGATTCAGAAAAGAAGGTAGATAAAAGGCCAACATTTTTTGGCTGTACTGCAGTAACATGTACATGCCACACACAGTACCCTACCCACCACAGCTGACAAATCAGTGGTAGACTTTCTTCTTTAATGTAGATTTCATTGCATTCAAAAGTTCTTAAGTGATTGGCTATGAGATGGCAGACAACACAGAACAATTATTCAGGACTACCTAATTATGTCCTGTGACTTGGATGAACTTTCCATTTCAAATATTGCAAAATCTTGCCCTATGAATTGCATATGAAATGATGACCTCTATTTCTAGCTTATCAATCCATATTTTTTTTTTTGTATGTATGACCTTTTACACTGTTCACTTGCTTTTAAACTTGTGTTCCTACATACTAAGGATTAGGTTTCAGCAGCTGGCAGAGTCAATATAAGATGTCTGCAGATGGGGGTTTTCTTATGGTGTTTGTGGCTTGGTAATTCGAGTGCTTTCTCTGTCTTGACTCTGCTACTATGTCAGCCAACATAGCTCACTAACTTATCAGAATACTGTGTCAAAAAAGCCAAAACTGTACTTCTTCTTTATTGTGCTAAACAGACTTGATAGTAAGTATGCAAATACTATGATCAGAACAAGCAAGAGACAGTTGTGAATTGATAAGATTATAAAGAGAGAAAATTAATACCTATGTCTCTTAATTGATATGAAACATATTAATGTACCTGAACATAACTGACAAAACTGATTGAAGATCATGTGAGCAGAAAGGAGAATACTTTACACATCCCACAGAAAGCATATTTTAGAGTAGAAAACCAGCATCACACAACTGAAGTGGGTTTTACATAATCTATCTCTACGACTGGTGATTTCCATTTTTTCTTCTTACTGATTTCCACTAAAGTCAGATTTGAAAAGTAGTAGTTTTATAAGTATAATATCTAATTTCCAAATAACAAATAGAGATTAGATACTTGAACTACAAGTGTATACTTTGCCAACCCATCAGGATTGGGTAACAAACATACTCAGGGTTTATCTAATATTATCAACACAGGTGGAATTTCACCTTTTTATCTGGAAAAAATTAAAAAGTGTTTATAGGAATAAAATATAATAATAAAATATAAATGTGATTATAAAAGTAGAATACTTATGAAGCATTCTACAGAAGAAAGATAATTCTACTATTCTTTACCTCACCATGTGTTTCATTTTTTAGCAAGGAAGTATTGAAAAGGGACTATATATTGTCATTAGGTCAAAGAGAAGATATTTTAGCAATGACCCTCATTAATTTATTTGTTTAATAACATTGTCGCTGCAAAATCCACTGAGTTTATCAGAAATATGAGTTAAGTAAAATTTTTTCAGAGAAAACGAAAATACTTTGTCTAGTTCTACACATTCTGTTGTAACACTCTCATTGGATTTGGTGTGTTCTAACTTTATGAAGAGATAGGTACTGGAAAAAGTTGTGCTTTCCCCTAAAGCCAACACAAAGAACAACAACAAAAAATTATTAATAATATTTAAGTGCTCAGCAACCTTTTTTGAGTCAGCTGAAAAACCATGAATCCACAGGCAGACCTTGAAACTTAGATTCCAAAGTCATAACAGCTACATGGTGAAAAAAGATTGTGGCAGATCAAAACTATGCGGTTTTCTCATTGAAAGTGATAGGTCTTACTGAAATTTTTATGTTTCAACAATTTTTTTTCAGTAGTAATATTCTTCAGGTATGTGCTTGTTTTACTTCAAGACTACTACCTATCGTGAAATAGCCAGTAGTCTGGTGAATATGGATGGAATATTTGAAATTATAATTCTGAACCTGGGAATAAACTCCATTACTATATTGATACATTGGATGCACAGATATTACACATTCCTTTAAAATATTTTAAAGTACTTGGTTTGGGTTTTTGTTTTGTTTTGAAAGGGACCAAAACCTATTTTGAAACCTTAGAGTGTTCTATTAAGGGAAATGATGTTTCATGACTGCTGCAAGGGAAAAAACCCAAATGAAAAGTGAAAACAAAGCAAAACAATAAAAAAAAACCCAAAAAAAACCCAAAAAAATCCAAAAAAAACCAAACCCAAAAACAGCCACACTGACAAAAGCACCCCAAATCCTGATCCAAAATAAAAATCAGCACATAATTATATGCCGTAAAAGTTTTACTCCTAAAATATAGAAATAACTGAGAGACAGAATTCTTTGCATAATACACAGAAAACATACACAGATATTCTGAAAAGTGTGTTAAGCCAGTGAATAGAGAGATAGAACAAATAGAAAACCAAACATGAAAACATCAAAGGGTGACGAGGTGCTAGAACAGTGGTCAACTATGCTAAATATGATGCACTCTCTAACCTGTAAGTAGGAACAAGTTACCTGGTACCAGTTACTTTGGTGCACTGCAGTGGGCCAAAATAAGACTAGAATATCCAGAATTCAGCCCAGAGACTATGGAAAATAACTGAAATTCCCAGTAATGCATTAATATGCTCTGTGCATATATGTGTACAACATATTTTATATGTGCAGTTTCTGGAACCTGTATTGTCAAACAGTTCATCTCTCCAGGTGTTGCTCTCTTGTGGATGTAAATCAAAGCTAAGTCTCTTATTAGCTCCTATGACGTGGAACGTTCCAGGGTTTTTTCCCATATCTGAATTTTATGAAGTGCCTGTAGGTGGAGTAGACTGATATATGTGCCAGAAAAAAGATTAAATAATCTAAAGGAATCTCACAGAGGTTTGTGTAGCATTCAGTTGTTTTTTGGTAGGGTTTTTTGGTGGGTTTCTTTTTCTGCTTTGTTTTGTGTGGGTGAGTTGGGGTTTTTGTTGTTTTTTTTTTGTTTTCTTTTTACTCATTTGTATGTTTATACAACCAAAAAAAAAAAAAAAGGGATAAACAGCTCCAACATTGAGATTACTTCAACTAATCTCATTGCATAACTCCATAAAATCTGGCATGATTCCATCAGAAAAGGCCTGAACACCTGTGCTATATGGGCACAGAGAGGCTGCTGTGGACCATATGCTGGGAAAATGGCCCAGGATGGATTACCAGCCATTGGTAACCCAGAATTATCAGCATTTGAGCTAGCTGCTGAAATAATCTGGGATGTACAGCCTGGTAAGGAAGAAAGGCCTGTCAAACCAAATGCTGTCTGAATACATAATTCATAGACCTTAATTGTGAAATACCAGTGCAGTCAAAGTAATTTACAAATAGTTTCTTTTAAACTAAAATCAACTACAGATGAGCTAAATAACCAATAATCTCCTTACAAATTATGCAAATTATAAAATATTGACATTATTACTCAGAGAGGACAGAAGGGGTAAAGATGAGGCTGTAAGAAAAAAGGTCAACAATTCTGATGCAAAGGCTGCAAGTTGATATGCAATCTTTGAAAATGTAAGCAGTCAGTTCTATGCAAATGCTACTGAAAAGGTAAGATTAATTCCTTTCTTTTAAATACAGTATATTCTTAGTCATGATATTCGCCAAGTATTCAGTACAGAAGGCTGTAGAATTCTATTAAATAGAAAAGATAGTTCATAAGTATTTTCAGATGGTAATGATTCAGAAAGAAAAGACAAGTTTTAAGGAATACACAGTAGATACAGAAATTCAATCAGGATTACATAATTTTCATTTTTTCCTATATATATTTACATTACAAATTAAATTAATAATTTAATTTTATTTGGTAGTTCAGTAGCTGTATTGCTACCTGAATAAATATATCAATTTCAGTGACCTTAAAACAAACAATTAGCACAGCACTAATGTAATGGCATTTTGTGTGTCAGACTTGCTAAAAAACAGGTGCCTAATCGAGCATTTCACGTGTGTTCTCTGGCAGAGCTTTCTCATACAAAAAACTTATACTTCTGAAGTCATTATTTAACTGGAACTTTTCCTTACTCTCCTTTGAAGCAATATGTATTGAAAAAAACCAGTTTTTATTGGCACTCAAAGAGTCATGCCAGAAAAGAAAAGATTGTATGTCTGCTGACAAGCACTATAAACTAGTTCTCAATATGCAAGCATTTTGAGTGGCAAAAAGCTTACAGCAAACCAACAGGAAGGCTATAATTTCTTGCTCTTCTATATTTATATGCAGTTTCTTTATTGTTTTATGCTCTTGCATGTGTTTGCGTCTTTTTAATTCCAAATATATCACAGTCTCACAGATGTGGTGATAAAAATACCTTTTTAATATTATTAACCAAATTTTCAGTTGCCACAAATAAGCTTGAGAAGAAATGGAAAAATTATGAGCCTTGCAAGAACAAATAATGACATTCTCAGGAGTGTCTTTTGACCCTTTTCTATTACTAACCTACATTGAGTGTACCTTTACCTTGGACATTGCATTGGAAAAAGTTATTTTGTTTATTTTTCAGATATTACACTCTTCCCTTCCTTTCAACCTTTCTTTCTCATTTTCATCACTGCATCACTGTATGGTAAAAACTAAAAAGAAACAAAGCCTTAAAAAAAAAAAAGACCAAAAAAGAAGCCCCAAAAAACCCCAAAACATGAGTGGCTCCTGAGACATGTTGTACAAGTGAATGATTGGCTTGAGAAATTCTGCAGTTGTTCCTAGATGCAATCATTTCAGAGAAATGTGAAGTTTTGGCAGCAGGAATGTCCTGTTTCTGAAGCCTAACCCAGAACAAAGCCTATCTCCTGGTAGCTACATAAGTTGAGAGACCTGGATCCAGAAAAAGTAGTTGAATTACCAGCTACTACTGGAAGTTTAAGGAGAATTACACATTTAAATCAGTCAGGTTTTAGAAACTTCAATATTCATTGAGTTTAGTGACCATTGAATGACACAGCTCTTTCCTTCAGAAACATTAATGAGGAAATGTCTCTTCCTTTGGTACAGAAATAATTATTTAATCCTCTGCCAATGTGTAGATGATTATAGAGGGAACGGAAACGTATTTGCTTTCATTATGATCATGCCAAAGGGAAGGTGCCTAAAAACCCACTCACCTCATGTTATTAAGTAGCAGAAGGAAACTCATAAATCACTACTCATTTTGAATCATTTGAATAATCATGTCTAATTGGAACCTTATTATTTCATTATTCATCTTGTTTTTTTGGGAGCAGTCCAAAATATTAAGTCATAATATATAGTCTATCACAAAACACTCTGCTATATGCAGGCACATATATTGGTTTCCAAGACTGGTTTCCTTCCTGTTTTTCATTTGCATACTAGAGACTGTTATTTGAAAATAAATAACTAAAAAATCACCTCTGCTGTGTACAATAGTATATTCTGCATGGGCAGTCAGTATAAATACCTTTTGCTTTTAACTTTAGGATTGTTTGATATTGTGCGAGTTTCCATAAAAATTATTCTTAACAGTTTGGAATCCTGGAATGATAATACTTCTTTTTGTGTATCCTTTTTTTCCCTAAAATTTTATAGTCAATTTTGTAGCAATTACTGGTAGCACTTGAAATAAATGATTTAACTTGAAAAGTTATACTGTCCTCCTCATTTATATGTGGTTTGGAGTGAGATGTGTTTGTTTTAAAACTCTTGACACCTGCCATAGTTTCTGAAATCTTTCATTTGTATTACAATTAGATAGTCAATTTCTGAGAGGAACCATTCAGACCCTTTAAAAATCCTGAGCTATGTGCTGTAACTCAAATGATCCTTTTGAGGTCTATTCCTCAAGATCACCGAGATCTATTTTCCTAAGATAAATGTTTTCTTATAGTGAGTGATTACAAATTTTCCTCACACCATATTTTCTTGAGCAGCACAAAAGACAAAAAAAGAGAGACGATACAACAAAAGCACTCAATAACATTCAGCTATAAAGGACAATACGCACCCTTTCAGCATTCACAATGAAAATTGAAAAAATTATCCATTAAATACACTCAATAGGAATAGAAAGTGGTTTCCCTATTGGTATAAAATTGGCAGAGCTTCACTGAAATCAGTGGAATTTTGCTGAATTACATCACTTAAGAATTTGCTTTCCTGGCTGGGGGGAATAAAAAGTATTTTTAACATAAAGTAATAATGGATGAGTTTTCTCAGAAAGGACAATAGCTTTTCTGTAAAAATCTTCTGTCTTTTTTTCCTGCTACATGTCAGCTGAATCAATCATGTGAAATGTTCTAACTTGTAAAAAGGTAAATAAGATACTGAGGCAAAAATAGGATACTAGTTTTAGAGCAAAATGTAGTTGTCCATTGAAAAACCTAATGGATAGGTTTCTCTACCTGAAACAACCTTGGTTAATATAATAAATGTTTCAAAAAGAAAAGAAAGAATCTACAGAATTTATGTCATGTAGAGGGCAAAAGCCTTCAGATCAATTAATAAAAACACCATGAAAAATTAAGTTCTCAGGTGAGGTATAACCTTTCCGGTGATGACAAAATTTGCTGCTGTATCTAGCAACTACATGTTCTATTAAGTTATCAAATGCATCCAATATTATTTAAAGAAAAGTTAGCAAAGTTGCTTTTAAATAAATTTTAAAGATGAAACCATTATATATGCTTCAAATTCATCTTCAGGAAATGTCATGTGGAAAAAGATCACATACCATATTGAAATGTTGTATCAAGTAAGTCTGTAGGCACATTGTTAAAATAATTGCCTGATCTTCCATGGTAACATGAATAATAAGCTGTATCTAAATTTTTACAAAAAATTTTAAATGGTTCTGGAGAACAGCATAGCTGTCCCTGACTTTTAATAGTCAAAAAGCTAGTACAAACACATGAACTTTTGCACAAATGTGCACTGGAAGAATGTTCCTTAGTCCTTATTAGCCTTTGCATACTGCTTTAAAATATTTTTGATATTTGTCACATATCCAATGCAGCAATATTTTCAAAGACTTTTCCAAGGCCACAGGAGCTTCAAGATATTCTAGCGCAGACATTTTGAGTTGTACCAGTTCCAATATGAATTTTTGCTTGCTCCACAATCCTGTCAGGGTGTACTTGCTTTAATGTGCACATAACCATGGCCACAGATGCTTTGAAGAATACCTCTTTCCATGTGGACACGCATCCTACTTCACACTGGCGTTCCAGCCTGTCCCACAGAGCAGCACACAAAAAGCAGCAAAGCCCTCGTCATCTGCCAATCCAGCCAACTACTTATTGAAATGATCCCAGTCACAGTAGAGCAGATAACAAGGACTACAACAATCAGCAAAAGCAAAAAGTATCTGGGCTTCAGTATACAGTCAAACAAGCAAGCCCCGTGGCAAGTACAAGAGCCTTTCAGTCATAAATTTGGCTAGTACACTCTAATCAAATCTGTTATCTTCAACCCTTGAGCCCTGTTGGGTTGCTAGAATAGATTGCTATGGCTTAAACCACGTGGAGAGCTAAGCACCATGCAAATGTTCACTTAATACACCCTATCAGTTGGGATAGAGAACTGAAAGGGTAAAAATGAGAAAACTGGTGGATTGAAGTAAAATAGATTAATAGATAGAGTAAAAGCTGCAGAGCAGGTGAGGAATTCTTTCACCACTTCTCACTGGCAGGCAGGTGTTCAGGCATCAGGAAGGCAGGGCTCCAGCATGTGTTAATGGTGACTTGGAAGGACAAATGCCATCATTCCAAATGTGCCCCTCTCTCTTCTTCTTTGCTAGCTTTATTTACTGAGCTTGATGCCATATGGCATGGAATAACAGTCTTTGGGTCAGTCTGGTCAGCTGTCCTGGGCTTGCCCCCTCCCAATCTCTTGTGCACCACCAGCCTCCTCCTTGCAGGGAAGCATGAAAAACAGTTTTGTATGCTCTGTATGAATTGTTCAGCAGCGACTAAAGTATGACTATGTTATCAACTCTATTTTCATCAAAAATCCAAAACACAAAACCATGTGAGCTACAATGAACAAAATTAGCCATATCCCACCCAAAAACAAGAAAGAAAGGACAGTAGTGATAGGCAAGGTAACACTGATTGACCATATATACCCTATGCAGACAAATTAAATAGAATTTTATTCAATAATCTTTCCCTACTTTATTCCCCTTCATTCATAATTTTCTTCCTGATGATTTCTTTATTTTCATTTTATAGTTACTGTTCAACATACTGCCCCTCCCGCCTCCCATTCATGTTCTGCTTCTTTACTATTTTTCTTTATGTTCAAAATGCTGCTGAGAAAACTTCGGGGGCAATCTTGTAGACCATGGTGTATAATGGGTGCCAGGAAAAGAAGGTTTCTCCTACTGTTCCTACCAAAAAAATATTTTATTTCAATTGAAATATCCTGTGGATGTCTTCGTGTTGTCAAAGGATGTGCCTGTTGTGGCCTTGGATATGACTAAAGGGAAGAAGTTTTAATTGCTTTTTAAAACTCAAGTAAATAGAACCTCCTATCATTTCATTTCAGTTTGAAGGTAATTCCTCTGCTAATAAAGCAAGAAAATCTTTGAAATTCCTGTAATTTTTTGTTTGCAAAAATTAGGATGATAGTCATGGTTTGGTAAAAGAACTTTCATAGTGGCATCTTTAATGTTTCAGAACTGACTAATTAAGGATTATTTGCCAAATATGTATTTAATACCTTTGGATTGCACTAATGAAGGGCATGTGACCTTATTTTTAGGGTTAAATTAACTAGCTTGTTGGGGCTTCTACACCTTCATTTCCATGTGAAAGGAATTAATGAAGGAATTAATAATAAGGAATTAATTTATCTCTTCTGACCTATCCTATTGCTCATCATTGATACTCATGGCTTCCAGTTTGCTTCATTGTCTTTAGCTGTTTTATCATATATACATTACTAACCTCTTTAGTAATAGATTCCCCTTCTTTTATTTTACGGAAATTATTTTCTTCCTCATGGTTTATTTTACCGTTAAAACTTTTTTTCTCAAATGGGACTCAAAAATATCACTAAATTAATGAAAAATAACTCCCAAAAAAGCTGGATTTCCTTCTTTTTTTCCTCATCAGATCAAGATGTTGCTTTGTTTTCAAATTTGTATACACTAAAAAAAATTTCTCTGAAAATCTGATAATTAAAATAATTAAGTCAAATATCCAGCTGAATGAGAAACTATTATGACCATTGTCAAATCTCAGTCTTCACACTGGCAATTGATCATGATACTGAAGAAGAGAACGAAGACAGGAATACTCACACGTGGGATCAGTATTTTCTGAGAAAAGTTTAATGTCTAAAACATGTTTTTTAAATTGTCTCTCAGTTACAACTGAAAGAAAGTAGCATGAAAAAAGTGTATTTGGCTGAGCTGGAGTTAATTTTCCCATAGCAGCCCTCTCCAGCTTTGCATTGGCAGCTGAAAGAATGTAGGCGATGCACCAGTGTTTTGGCTACTGCTCAGCAGCCCTGGCACAACATCAGCTCTGTCTTTCCAACAGTGCATGAGTAGGCAAGGGTTTGGCAAGATCTTGGAAGGGTCGCAACAAGGAGAGCTGACCAAACTGACCAAAAGGATATTTCATACTGTATTTTGTCTACTCAGCCCTAAAATACCAAGAGAGAGGAGTGGGGGTGTTGGGAAAGGAATTGAGGGCTGCATCTGTTACTGACATTTGTCTTCCAGAGCAACCAATATGCGTACTCAGGTCCTACTTCCCAGGAAGTAGAAGGACAACATCTACTGATGGGAAGTGGAGAATAAATATTTTGGGTTTTTTGCTTCTGCATGCAGCCTTTATTTTTGCTTTATAAAACTGGCTTTATCTTGACTCATTGGCTTTTTCCATTTTATTTGCTCCCTGCCTATACTGCTGTGTGGCTTGGTAGGCATGTGCCAAGGAATGTCAGGAGATGCATACATTAATTTATTAGCGAAAAATTGAGTGCGGTAAGCAGTGCAAGGACAATACAAAGTGATATTCTTTCCTATGAACTATTGTAAGCTGCCTGTTTAGTTTTCATTTCAGTGTCTTTATTGAGGTAGGAGACAAGAAAAACTCGGTTTGCTTTTTAAAGGACAAGCATGTATCTCGGACAGAAAAAAACTGGATTTAGCTTACAAATGAGTGAATTTGATAAGACTTCAGTGAAAGAAATAAACAGGAAAAGCAGTATATCATTTTAGAACTGCTATTCTTCTCCCCTCCCTCTGTCTCTACCATGCTTGAAGATTACCAGAAGTTCAAATAAATGTCAGTTTATGCTTTTCCCTCATGGCCATCTGATCAAATTGAAGATGACTGGGCAAAAACATTAAGAAACTGACATAATGAAAATCAAATGACAAACATATACATATGCTGTTATAACTAAAGGAGAAATGAGAAAAGGTGCAACTAGAAAGAGTTGGAAAGATAGACCTCATATTTAATAGTCACTGATGGTTTAGAGGTTTTTACTTTGTTATTTAAACTAGAAATTGGAACACCTGACCAGAGCAGATAATATTTGTGAGGCAGTTAGGTATCCACCAAGTGGACTTCAGTGTGATATTAAGATAAGTCAGCCAGCACAGCTTCCACAAGAGATCTAGCTGTGACAACAGGTACACAAATTAGGCTGTACAGTCTGTATTGCTTCTTCTGCACTGCTTCCAGTATTAGAGCTAGAGTGTATGCCTACTTTGAATACGTGTGTAATTTTACTGGAGCCTGAAATAGAGAGATCTTGAGAGCACACACACAGGGAATAATGGTAACTGTTCAATTCGAAATATAACACCAACCAAGAAAAGAAAATCTTCTCTTACTACACTTGTACAGCCGCTGGAAATAATTCAATGCAATTACGACAGCAGAGATATTAGAATAGAATAAATATTTTTCATAAGAGTAACAGCTTTCTTATAATCCTTTACACTCATGTGACTATTTCACAATTTTATTGTGAAAAATGTGAATTAGGAGCACAGCTCCTTAATATAGACGTTTTCAGTTACATGTAACAGCCAAGAAAACCGTATGTGTGAAGGCATTCTTCCTCTTCTCCCCGTTGAAAGCTCGAGATTGCAAGGTATTACTGCTACCTAAATTAAGACAGTGCTCTAAAAATACATTTCTAGGTCACATACTCTTGCTGAGTATGCTGTTGAACTCTTTGAGTTTAAAGTTCTGGAAGTGAAGACGAAAGATGATGCAATTAAACTTGTTTGAGGCCTAGGAAAGAGATACAGAATTGTATATATGTAATTGTTATGATCCTGCAAGATAAAAATGCCTTACTCATAACTTCTTACTTACCTGTTTCAAAATACAAAAGTATGAAATTACAGTTTGGGAAGCACACCAATTTGCAGAAGTGATTCATTTCAGGAAGGGTCAGTTTCTTAAGTGATATTTTATTGCCTTTTCACTCTGGGTTCTGGTTATCATGAAAATAAATATTTGTGACAGACATGTTAAGATAACTTACATGTGCACACTTAACCTAATCTATTTGGGATTCCCCTGATAAAGTTCTTTCAGATTTTATGGTGTATAAATATCTAACATATTGTCTTTGATTTTTCTTGTTCTTCCTCACACAGTAACCTGAAATGTCCAGGTTTCTGCTTGCACTGAGTAGCAGAGAAACACTAAGCCATCTCTTCATACATAAATATTCTTCTTCTGAATATTACTGAGGTACTAAGAAACCTATAAGTATAAACTAAAACAGAGCTGTGGAATTCCAAAAGTACAGGTATGTAGCACACAATAAAATTGCTCTCACAAACCAAATAATTAGCAGATTATAAACTTAAATTTATGGTATCTAGCAAACAATGGTTTTTCTAAATATTTCTGAGCTGAGACTTTTGTCTCCACAGCCCCTCATCCTTCATCTGTTTGCTTTCATTGAAATCAACTTTGAATCATTCAGACTTAAAAAAGACTGCTGTACAACAGCAGTTTAGAACCTCCTTGTGAGTCCTTATTTATTTTTATTTGCTTGTTTAAAGGTAACTATCAGAGATAATTTCAAATAACACCAAAATAAAGCTAATCAAGTAAAACTACAGTAAACATTACTTAAGGGCAGCCACTGTTAAATCACAGAATGCCAAGGTAATGATAAAATGTTAATAGTTTCTTCATGATCTGGCCCTCCCATGTCCCATAGAGATAACAAAGATATTTTAAATTATTCCTCTGTTACAATTTAAACGTTTTCCTCTTTTGTGAGAAAATGTTATGATTTCTTAAAAAAATGACATAATATCAATAATGAAAACGCATGCAGAGGTTGCATATGAGCTCAAAAATCCTAGCATGATTTCATTTCAGAGATGGCACTCATATAAGTACATACTAATTCTTCTATAATATCAAATAAGTTATGAAGAATTTGAGAAAATTAGCCATCATCACCTAATGAAAGGAGATGAGAATTCCAATTTAATTTAGAAATTTGAGATCTAATAATGAAATAGTGGGGCCATTCTAACAAATTCTGATATAATACTTGACATGGAACACTGGAACTACCTGTGAAATATCTGACTTGTCATTTGGAAAGCCAAATGAATAAATTGACACTTACTGATTTTTTAAAATTTGTTTTCCCTAATTTGAAGCCATTTTTAAAAAGGAAAGGTTATCATCTCTTCTTCTTGGTTACTGATAATTTGTACATAGATCAAAATAAATTTTATTTACTGATCAACAAGTTAATCATTATTTTATGAAGTCATTACTTGCAAATACGTTTCAAGATTTATATTTTCATCTGGATGAGTTCTATACAAGGAATTTGTTACAAACAGTACAGAATCCAATAAGAAGAACACGCCTGTGTTCACTTACAACAATTAAATCTGGGACACTAGAAAGAAGGCTTTAGCCCTTTAATATGATTATTGCCCATATATGACAAGATGAGTTTTAAAAAAACTAGCTCAGCAGCATTTTTGCTAACCACACAAACACTCACACATACATATGAACAAAACAAGCAGTTTAAAAAGCAAACAAAAAAATAAAGTCAATACATTCCATTTTTAATCCATTTATGTATTACCAACTACAGGCTTGACTGATGAGTAGATTTAGGAACAGTTTGTGAAACTTCATTATGTAAAAATTATATTTTATTTTAATCTTTTTTTCAATAAACATGAAATATATTCTCTTTCAGAAAGCTTTTGTATTCTTGGAGTGGGCCAGGGCAAGAAAAATAGTTACAAATATAAAAAAACATATTTAAGGGAATCAATTTGAAATTTTATTTAAAAATGAATTAATGGTAGCTGCAATTTCTAGACCTGAGTGTTCTATTTCTCATAGCTTCACATTTAAAATAGAGAGCCACAGAGACAGGAATGTGCAACAAATCCAGTATTTTAATGCATAATTACTTTTGACACTCTTGCACATATTTGGAATTATCTACATTGTTATTTAACTCACAGTTTCTTTTCTGAGTAACTGATTTAGCATTGAAGTTAGGCTACATTGTCATATCAATCAAATCTCAGTAGGGAAGCATCATCATTGAAATGAATGCACATTCATTCAAGATAAGAATGAGAAATGGCAAAAAAAATCATGCTTTATGGTATTACTGCACTGAGGGAGAAGAATGGGACCGTGAAACTATTTTATTAAAAATTTGGCGTGATTTTACAACTGGCAATATATATACAAATCCTGCAGTGAGAGTGCAAATGTCTGATCTGTATATAGACAAAAAAAAAAAAAAAAAAAAAAGGCACTTTTAGCGTTTTTAGTAGATTTGTAGATTTTACTGATTTTTTGTGAGATGGTCGGATTCCAACTTCTGCAGTGAGATGGCTGGCATGAAATCAATAGATGGTGACAAAATGCACCAGATATTCAATTTATGGAAAAAAATATCTTATCTGGAGATGAGATTTTTGACCTCCTAATTCAATAAATTGAACTAATAGAAGACTAAGATTCTGGTGTGCATAAAGATTATCACCATCAAATAGCTACACTAAATGTATGACACTGAGGATTACTTCAATACTTAGTTGATTATGAGGTACTAAAATATCAGTAGTTAAACAGTTTAAGACTCATTTCATTGCAGCATATATTTGATGAAAAAGCATAAGCAAGTGATTCTACAATTGCTTCACAGGACTGGTGGCTTTGGCTCTTTCAAATAGAAATTGGATGACATTCTCTCTCTGAAGATGATACCCTTCTCTGGGAATTAAATGTGCTGAAATTACACTTGCCCTCCTATTTTTGTCTCAGAGACTAAGAAATCTGACATCTTACTGCCATTATTTGTGCAGAAGAACTTGAATTGGATTTTTCCAAAACAAATGATTAATGTATAAGAGTTTGCAATTTAATAGTAGGTGTTTTTTTCCCTGCACAAGCATCTTGGATCCTGTTTTCAGCAACTGATTTAACATATAAATTGGCCAAACTTGGCAAAAGTCAAGAATATTTAATAGGATACAGATGGTACAGCAGAAAGCAATATCTAGAGATTTGGGTGACTTGAATGCTCTTTAGCCCTCTACCAGCTGCTTTGGCTCAAGTGTGAATGAAGACCTTTTAAGAATCAATAAGTGTATCTTATGTTTTGCCTAAGCATTGCCCACCCAACTAAGCTGACACCAAAAACAAAAGCAACCATATGGTTTAAGTATATTAATGAACAGGGCACTACAGCTTGATACTCAAGTTTAAATATGTTAATTTAATACCACCAATTCCTTGCACATTGCTAATTTCCATTGGCCATCTAATACAAAGAAATGTAATTCTCTCTAGATTTTCAGTTTCAGTGGTAACAGAAAATAAAACAGACAGCAATTGCCTGAGGCTAGAGGAAAATGGAAGAGACACTCAATTTCTTTCTTTACAAACCATAATAAAATCACAGTCAATAGATTTTAGTTATTGGAATCATAAAACAACACTAGCTGCAGTTAAGAATTAAGTCCTCTGGGGCTGTAAGTGCTCTATATGGTGTTTTCAGCTTGTAATGAATGATTACTAATTACAAGGCTCAGATTATATTGCAAGCATTTAAGTGCTGATGTCCCACTATAATAAAGCAGAGAACCTCGAGCCGTGTCCTCTTTTCTTTCTTATGCAGCAGCACACTGCATTTGATGAATTTATCTTCAGGTGCCTAATAAACACTGAAACATAAGTGATGGAGTGGATTCCAATTGTAAATGGATTCCTAGGGCATTAGATGCTGGAGGCAATAACCTAACAATACTCCATGCTTTCCTCTAGCATTGACTTGTTATTATGTTCAGACGCTGTTGTGGCTGTGTATATCAAGAGCAGAATTATTGCCAGAGTTCAAACAATATAGAGCTGTGAAATCTTCTTGGAAAAAATAAAAGAAAAAACCTGGAAGCCAAAAAAGATACTAATCTACCCTATCACAACAGCACAAACAATCATGATCAAACAAACAAACAAACAAATAAATAAAAGCTGGAACATGGGATATTCTGGCTGAATTATGGAAAGGGAACTGTGGATGTGGTTAAAAATGACAATACTGAGGGATGTACTGGTCATAACTGTAAGCTACCTGCCATCACTGGACCAGCTTCAAGCAGGGGCTGAAGTTGGTGACCCAGATGGTGATCTGAAGGTCCCTTCCTACCCACACTATGACTGTGGTGAAATTTCAGTTGCAAAGTTCTCTTACAGATAAAGGCCTAGTAGCTTAGACTGTGGACCAAATATCATACTTGCCATCAGTAGATCTGTGTCGGTCCCATACGAAGGAGGCGCAGCACTCAGGTACAGCTGTATACTCAGATATCTCTCAGACAACTGGGAAGTATCCCTTTCAGCAAGCAAGGGGCTACTTTTCTGCCTGAGGGCATTGCTGCCTCGTGTCCCAGCTGGTGCCCCAAGGCACCAGATCCTTTATTGCATAACTGCCTCTGGCTGGTCAGCACCATCCTGTCCAGTTGCAAGGCTTTATTCATCACAGATATCAGGCTTTCAGTTTCAGTTTTGGCGGACCTTGTAAGGTTCCTGACTATCTACGTCTCCAGCCTGCTCAGAACCCCCTGCAGTCCTGCCTTCCTGCATATCAACTCTTTCTATCAACTTGAACTAGTCACAGACCTCTACATCAACTCAGAAATTTGTCATTCATGCTATTGTCAACTTGTCACATCTCACCAATTTGGTTATAACATTGTAAAATACAAAAGGTACAGGATGCTTAGTACTTTTGACCTTGATTTAGACACAGTCACTTCTTTTATGAAAAAACAGAGAGAGTGCAAGCATGTATATGTGTTTTAAAATGGATACAAACAGAATAAATAGATTATAAAATTAATATAAAATATCATTTATGACACAGAAAAAAACCACAAATAGATCATTACTTTTGAATTTCATTAAGTTTCTTTTTAAAGACATATAAGAAAATTATATTTTTATATAAACTAGCTTCAAAAAGTAATTATTAAACTTTTTCAGAACATGTGATTAAAAGCATACCATTATAATCACAATATTTAAAATCCACAAAGATTCGTTAAAAATGTCTGAGCAGTTAAGCAAAGAAAAATTTTGATAGATAAGGCTGCAAGAGATATTTTTGCATTTTCTAATTTTTTTCTCACATCCAGCATAAGTGTCTTAGTTTGTTCCCACTGCCCCTCAGTCTTATGCCCTGTACCACTACTACTATGCAATATAGTTAAAAAATCACGTTAATTTCACAACAAGTACCTTCATCTTCATAATTTGAAATCTACATTTTAAATAACTAAAGACACAGAGTGGGCTTAAACACATTTAGTCCCTGCTGAAAATCCGTTATAAAATCTCATTTGTAGAAGCCCTTGTTTAAACTTGAAATTTCTCTGGCACTGTTTTTATGATAGTGCCTTTCTAGCAGTCACAAATCATGGATGAAAGAGGACCTAGGAATCCTTATGACTATATCAGTCTGCTCAGTATAGAGTTAGTTAACAGAACTGTCAAAAAAGTCCAATGACTCTTTGGATCACAACTGTCATTATGAGCAGTTGCTGATTAATTATTAGCCCTAGTTTTCCTAGTAAAAATAGAGTCATTTTAAAGTGTTGCTGATAGCAGTAGTGCATTCATGTTGACACTACATGTCAAATATCATCAACGCACCTGCATCTATTGTGAGCTACAAAGTGTGCTTCTCAAAAGTTATGAAAATACTTTTCTGATTTCATTACATCATACACTATATTCTGAAAACAATTCTTTGCTACTTTCATTTTGTCCTTTTTATCACCTGTAAAATCAAAATTCACTAACAGGAAAATTTATTTCATTTTCTTGCCTTCTCTGTTTTCTGTAACTCCTCTGATCTTATTTCAAACATCGTCTTCTCATCTAAGTCTTTAATTATTTTTTTTTAAATTAACTTCTCATTCTCTGTTTCTCAGTTGTGCTCTACTTGATCTGAACTTACGTCATCTAGGCTTCTCCCTTATATCACCAAAGATATTTGTGAAAACAAATTCTGAAAGCCCTTTTTTCACCAGTTAAAGAAGAACCCACTGTCATTGTCTCTTCCCTTTCGTCTCCTAATAATTTGTAGTGCCCAAAATAGTTTTTAGCTTTTTCACCATTCTTCAAAATACAGTGAAAATCACAGACAAACTTCTGTGGTAAGCTAGTACTGACATATGACTAATACAGTTTTGCAAAATAAAACCTTGGTTTGCGTTTCGCTATTGTTTCCTGCTCACATCTAGCTCACGTTTACCCCTTTTAGCCATGGCTGTCACTGGGGATGTAATCAGTGGACTAGCTTAATATTACAGAAAGAAAAGTTTAGGATTTTCCTGGTGTCAATGTCTTTTAATAAACTGTCACTTATTTTTCTTAGATTAAGGTTAAAAAAAATACAAAATAGT
>WBND01000328.1:290914-322303 GCA_013398595.1 Tychaedon coryphoeus
ACTAATATTGAAAATGACCAAATAGTCAACCATTTGTGTGAACTTTCTGCTTTGTTTGGAAATACAAAGTGACAAGCTATAAGGATGAGGAAAACAAAAGAATGGTAGTAAAAAGGAAATTTTTTCCTTGTATGTTTTTAAACTACTTACAGGCAAAGATTGATATAAAGTAGCCTATGATTGTGATTAGTGACACTTTTTATGACAATGCAGTAATCTCTTTTTCCGTATTTGAAATGTGCAAAATAAAATTGAAATTTGCACTTGATTAGTGTCAATTTCTAACGGGAAACTTTTCAATCGCTAACTAATTAGAAATTGAATTTTTTGCAGCTGTAAGATACTGGAGCCCTCTAGCAAGACTCAGTAAGTCCTTTAAAAAGTTAGGTGGAAACAGAAAATTTAAAATGCTCCAGAAAGTAGGACTGATGGAGGGAACAAGGAGGATATGACCTGCAGATATGACATGCAGCTGGTGACCCCAGTTGATTTTAGATTGACAACAGTAGGCAAACTCAAGGGAAAAGAAGCCTTCAGCAGATCTGCAGAAATACAAGAACTTCTATGCCATTATTTGTACAAAGTAGTTCTCAGCCTTCAATGGAGCATACAACCCTAATTTATAGCAGAGGATCTCAGAACCTTCAGAAAGCCTTTGGAACAATTCTCTATTATTCTAGGGGATTCATACTATTCAGTGAATATTCTAGTCATATTCACTATGACTACCGTAAAATAAAACATAAGCACAGGAAAAGAGTTTAGTATTAACCACTGAAATACTCTCAGATATATTTTAAAGAAGAAGGGTCACAATAAAATAGAAATGGCTGTATTTATGACTTAGATCTTTCCTGCATCAGATTCTGCAGAAGTGCATAAGATTATATATAAAAGAGGAAGACTAGAGGAACATATATGCTTACCTCAAAAGGTTCAGGAGATTAGCAATTAAAAAACACATATGGAGGGAAAAGATGTAATGGAGTTTTAAAACCATTGTGCGATCTAAGATCTTAATGATTTTGGAACTAGCTCTAGGAGTGCTCTTTTGTGCTGGTTTCACATGGTGGTGGGAGCCGCCTGAGAAGAGCAGCATGCGGCGTGGAAACAGGAGGGCTGTCCCCTCTCTGGGAACTTCCTCTGTGAGCTGCAGGGACCAATCAGGGGGCTGATTTAGTAGTTACCAGCCCAAGTAACCAATTAAAAAGTTATTTCGCTTTCAAAAATTACACTGGTAAAGCTAATCCGGTCTCTTTCCCCTCCCACTGGCGGTGTACATAACAGCCAGCGGGGCCCCGGCCCTGGTCCCGGCTCAGCCCGGATCCCCTCCCCGTGCGGCCTGGGCGGGCGGGGGTGGCGGAGCCACCAAAGGCCGCCCCATTCTCGATTGGGGAGCACTGGTGGCTGTGGGGTGGAGAGGCTTTTGCTGGGATCCTGGTTCCCCCCCTCCCCTCCCCCGGTGTGGCCACGACTCGGCCGAGGCTTCTGCCGCTGTTTTTGGAAGCAACCAGGAGAGGAGAGGCCCCCAGCTGACCTTGCGGCGTGGGGAAGTGCAGCTGAGTTTTGGAGTTTCATCCAGCCTCCTCCACATGCTCCTTGTGGCCACATTTTTTCCAGCATGGCCTGGCCCTCCTCCTTCACTTTCTGGATGCAATTTTAACCCTTTTATTGCTTGGATAAGACTCTAGATCTCCTGAGCTCCCCTGAATGAGAAGAATAAAGCAAGGAGTCTACTGAAGTCAGTGAAACGAAGATTAAGTTTCCAGATGGGAAGAGATTGAAGAGATGCAACTGATAAGTAGCTGAAAACCTTTTTTTTGTGGGCTATGAAGGGACTGTGACTACACTGAAATTCCTTTAAACTGTGAAAATACTTGGGGGAGGTTAGAGTGCTTGTGGAAGAAAAAAAATCTTTTGCCCTCAGGGAATGGGGCTCTCTGTTTTGGGACTGGAAATATGGACAGAGACGTTTAATAGAAAAAGAGGTGAAGAGGATTTTGTATTTGAGCCGCTTGCCTTTAAAAGTAATACCCCCATGTGTGTGGCATAACCCATAACACAGCTCTGGAAAGACTGTGAAGATGGGAGTAAATTCATGGTTTGCAGTTGTTCTCTGGGTGGATGCAGATTGTGAAAGTGAAGGCACCCTCTAAGCCTAAACCAAAAAAAAGGAGCTTTTCTCTCTAGAGTGAACTGAACTGATTATTTAAGTAGATAACTGTATGAAGTGTTCTCTGTATGTTGCTGTTAAGAAATGTGGAAGATGAGGGAAGGGGGAGGAGGGAATAATCTGGAAATCTTATTCTGAATTTATTTTTTTTCTTTTTGGTGTGTTATTAATAAATTTCCTCTTATACGCTTTTAAGTTTTAGGCCTGCCTTGTTTTTGCTCCTAAATCCTATCTCTAAAAAAATTGAGTATATTAAAATTGGCAAACCCGAATCAAACCTTGACATCTTTTCACAAATGGTTCTCCTCCACAGGCTTGGTGGTTCTAAAAGTGGCATCAATAGGAATTCCTTTTGAAGTTTTCCTATACTGTGTTGTACAAATTCATAAGAGACTGCTCCTAGTCTTCCAAAGCAGTGTGAGCCAAATCTAACTTTTCTGATTTGATGGCATTAAAAAAAAGCAGAGAAAATTGAGTCAAACAATAAAGTATGTAAGTAGGTATTTCCTTAAGGTTTCTCTTCTTTAATTTTTCAGACTTAACTGTTAGATTAGCTGCACAGCTTTCCCAGATGAATTCTTACCTCTCCATCTTTGAGTCTTTTGTTATTTTATTCTGATCACAATAGAAAAAATACTAGTTTTAGAAAATTTATGGTGCTGATACATGTGCACATCAAAGATACCACTACAAAAGCATTATCTATCAATTGTATCTTGAAAATGGAATGATCAACCTCATTAGATGTTTCAGATGGCTGATTGGTAAACATAGAAAATGTCACATGACAATAAAGTTTGTTATCCCCTGGCTTAATGAACAGACAAAAAGAGGGACACATCAATTTCAGTATTTAAGCAGGGTCTGGACAAAACAAGTTATCTAGCTACCTTCTCACCTGAGAAAGTGGAAAAAAATCTGATCACTCAAAGTTAAGGAATCCAAGCAAGGGACATTCATTTTATCTAGTGATTACTTTATCCCGAGAAAATTCTTACACTTAAGGGCATTTTTTTCCCACTGAGTTCTGCTCCCTGATTATACACATTATGAATCTGTGATTTCCAGTGAAAAACACTGCATGTTTGGCCTTATTTCTTCCTGTGACAGCAGTCTCCAAATATGCATGAACACATGAGATGACCACTATATCCTGAGTCATTACATGATGCAGGTTGTCTGCAGAATATGAGGAAGCCATCTAAAAGTCAGTTGTGTTCTATTTTTTTTTTTTTTTCTGGATAAAATATGGGAGTGACTAATTTCCTTCTTGCCCTGAAAATAGACAGTGGCTCAGCAAACCTATGTGACAATTTTAGATTTTTGTATGTAGGTCATTTTTTGTAAAAACAGACCATTGTAAAAGGAAGAAGTATCCCCTCTAACACATTGTGATTGCCTCAAGCAAGTGAAAGCTTGCTGCATTTAAATTGGAGGCTTTTCCTTCTGCCTCTAAAAAGCTTTATTTTAAGGCATGAGAACAGTGTGTCTGTAGGGAAAGAAGAAAGAAGATTTGTCTGAGTCTTCAGGAGACTTTGTAAACCTTTGGATCTGGAATGAACTAATATCACCTATTCATGAATTTTTAATAGAGTTTCTTAAGCACCACAGCACACACAGCATTTACCATGAACATCCAGAGACCTAGCCTTTGGTGGGAATTCATCCCTATATTTTCAGCAAGTGCACTGCACCTGTAATGTGTAATTTTTGGCAACTTGATTCTGCTGTTACCAATAAAGGAACTACATTTTAAAACTGCGCTTTTACTGAGGTACACTGCTTAACTCCTTGTCTGGCTTCTGATGAACAAAAGTTGAGCTTCATTACAAACTTGTAAACTTTTTGTGAAATATTAACTGTATCACTAATGTGAGCTAGCCCATACTGCATGCAAAACACAACATCAACTTTCAAGTAACATAAAAAAGAGACCCACCTAGTTTTTGGTTTAATTGTTACCTTAAAAATTAATGATTAAAAAAAAAAAAGAAAAATTAAAAAGTGTTCTTTCTATGCATTATGAATGATCAATAAAGTAAATTAAAAATTCCATAGATTTGGGAAACAAATGAGAAGGCAAAATTCACTTCATCCCATTTATTACAATGCTCAATGAGTTTAAATCACTCAGTCAGAAGTAGCACATCTAAATTTGGCTTCTGGTTACCACTTCTAAGACAATTAAGTCCATTGTAAGATGCAAAGGCATCCTGCAGTGTCATTGAAAACTTGTTTTTCTAACTGACACATCTCTGTCCCAATGGAAGAAGTCCTGACAAAGGAGTATTTTGAATGAACAAAAATAGTGAGATATACATAAAATGACTTCCTTTTATATAAGGGCTTCTGTATGTAACACCAAAATGCTCATATATGTGCAGTCCCATGTCCCTTGTGATTATTCAGTATGACAGCTGTTTTCAGCAAAACTTTGGATAACTGTGTCTATTCTATTAATTACATAGTATCTGACTTCAATCTAAGTCATTGAGGTAACAAAATATTTCAACTATTTTTTAATGTATAGTTCCTTATGTAATTTTTGAAGCTTCCCACTTGTCTTTGATTACTTAATTACTGTAGACATTAATTTTCATAATAACTGTATCTCTTAAACGTCCCCTTTTATGTTATTTAGTATTATTACCAATTAATTTATATATATATTAAATATTTTTAATTTTTTAATTGTTTTTTTTGTATTAAAGTGTTAAAATTTTATCTAAATTATGTCTACATCATATTTGGTAGGTACATACCAAAGTAGTTAAGAAAAATGGATTCTAGATGCTTGAAAAATGTTGACTTGTTTTCCTACAAAGCAAAGAAAATTCAAAATCATATGGCTATGTGAGATATCACTTAGACAAAAATGGTGTCTTGTCTGTAAACACAATTTTGCAGCAGGCTCTGGAGAGCTACACAAGGTGGCTTGTGCTATGTGAAAGGAAGGAGAAAAAAATCCAAGACATTCACAATAAAGTTTTGTCAGGAGAGAAACAAGATTCCTAAACTAAAACAAAGAATTTATCAAAATTGCAGAAAGGGAAAATTACCAGATTGTAGGGGGAAATACAAATTTATTTCATGACTTCTTTAGAGCCATGATTTTCAGTGCTTAAGGATTAGATCTTCTGTTCACATTTGCTGAAATAGTTTATTACTGTAATAATTAACAGGCATCAGGAATTTAAGATGACTTAAAATGAGAATACAATAATATCCCATCATAATTTTATCATATTTTATCAGTATATTTTCAGGAGCAAAAAACAGACTTCCAAACTTTCTTGAGTTTTTCTCTGACAGTCCCATTTCTGCTTCTTTTCTGTTTAAGAGTGCTAAGAAGTCTGCAGCCAGTACACCCAGAAACTGGGTGCTATGAGTGTAGCACCCAGGAAAGGGAAGTCAAACACATGCTGCCAAAAAGATGACAGTTGCATAAGTGATCTTGAGGTTGTGCTAAACTAATTCTGTTTACCAAGGTGTTCTAGGGATGGAGAAGAATCCCACTTCTTTTCTTGCACATTGCATGACAAAGGAATTAAGTAGATGTATAACATAAGTTTCTGTCAAGACTCCCTAGGAGATAAAACAGATGTACTTCTCATCTTGGATTTTTGTGTCTAAATCCTGAAATCTCTTCAATTCTATCCTTAAAACTTCAGATGGCCATATTCTAAATTTACCAGCGTATTTTAATATCTGTTTTATAAATTCGGTGCCATTTGGTAATTTGAGTAAAAAGATGAGTGCATTTAGAAATTTTAATGATATATATTCCAGAGGCTGTTGATAGTTGCCTTGAGACTGCAATCTATGAAATGAAATTAAACAGAATGCACATTATAGCAGACCTTATTAAGCACAAAACATTTCCTAATATAGCTCTAACATGTGAATATTTTGGAATAAACAAAGACAACTTATATTAAGTCTGTCATTTATTTGTAGCTCACATCTCCCTTATGGAGAAGTGCTATACTTCATTTGCCCATATTCTCAGCAGATCATTCCTCTACCTCTAATATATGTAAATGTACATTTTTCTTCTTTTCAATGCTACCCTATTACATTCCTTTCCTAAAAAGAGATGGCTAAACATATTAAATTGATTATTGCTCAGTCATCATAAAAAAGAAGCCACTTTCTTGAACTACTGTTTATGTCAATAATCAGTACCCTATGGCTGCTGCACATTAGCATTGCATTATTGCTCTGTGCTTAAGTGTAATAATGTGTGTATTTTCCCTGTAACAATTCACTGAACCAGTGGCTGTGCCAGAGAGCACTGAACAGCGAAAAGCCAGCATACTAAGCAATTTTCACCCTGGATATCGTTCTTACAGGACCCAAATTTGGGGATTTTTCCATATGAAAATGAGGAAAGCTGAGCCATGGCTGCATTCTGCTATCTTTGACATTTTCTGCACACATATAAAAATGAGGAGGAAGTCAGCATTCTTATTTTGTACAAACCACAGGACTCATTGGTCCCACTTAGCATCAGTTTATCAGAAGATAAATTTCTCCGCAGAGCTGATCTAAATGTGTGAAGTTTGTGTTACAGCGTGAGGGACCGCTACAGAAATGGTCTTGACAATGTGTGTGGGCACTCTTGCAAGACTCTAAGAGCTGTTTCAGTGTCTACTGGATCCTGGAAGTACCAAGTTCATCACAATTTGCCACTCAGTCATTAAGAGGCAAACTGATTAGGCTAATGTGTTTTTTCCCTGTCATATTTCAAGTGGACTATATAATGTTTCAGTGCACTAAATTCAATCTCAATTGGCTTTCGAATAAATTCATCCAAAATGTGGGATGCAATATAGCTGTAAGACTAAATTTCTACATTCAGGGTTTGGGATTTTCTGTGGGTTTTTTTTACTTGTTTCTTTTAAGATTTTACTGTTTGTTATTCATGCTAATGAGTGATAACCTTGACAAGACCTTTGCATTCATTTCTCAGATTATTTGGATAGAAAACACTAAATGCCTTTTTTCTGTTCTGGCTAGCCATACAGACAAATCATGAGCAGTGTACCTCCATCTGTACAGGACACATGCTTTGGTGGCAGACAAATGCACAGCATTATAGGCACTCCAGCTGTAGAAAGCTAGAATTTTAACTCAGGGGAACCTGTGTCAAAGGTAGCACAAACAATGCTCTGTCCTAGAAGGCTGAGAGACAGTGCATAGTATTTTGTTTTGCAAGCTCAGTACACCATTTAGTTTGCACTTCCTAAGAGGAAAATGGTAATAGAGTGGTAATGCAAATGTTGTCACTACCAAATAGTAAGAGAGCTAAATAAGAATCATACTCAGCTCAATTGCAAGTGAAGAGTTCATTGATAGGAAAAACTCCTAAAAGCTATATTGTGATGAAGATATTGTTTAGTCCTTCATGCATTAGGTTGAGTCTAGGCATTCTTGAGAAGATAGTGGAGCTCACAGAAAGACTCAAACTTATCCATTTTTACACGTAATTATTTTTCAAACCATTTCACTACCTACTTTCATGAGAAAGATTACCTGTCTCACTTGGAAGCTTTGTATATGTCACATTTTTTGTATTGACAGAAAAATTTGGAATGCTCATATGTGATATGGAGATTGTTTGGAGACCCATGTATATTGTCTGTAATTAAAACACAAATATAAAGAACTCTTTTTAAATCTGGTTCTGTTTTGAGAATTAATACTTCATTTAAGAAGAATGGATAATATTTCAAGAAATAATTAATTTTTCAATTTTCATGTGCCTTGAAAAGTTAATTAAATCAAAACTACATCTTGACAGAACAAAACAACACCAAATCACAACAAATGTTTATCTACTTGATCTCATTAACAAGACATGAAGTAAAGAAATGAGAATGTTAAGCATGAAACTTTTCCTAGATGAAAGTTTATCTAAACTGTCATGTAACATTTAAAAAAAAACTTGAAAATTTTCATGGTGGATAGAGCTCTCTGGAAAATTCATTCTATAAGCTTGAGTGTGTTGGCTTTTAGTAGAGTATGAGGTTCAGCTTATCTATACACAACTTGAAATAAATAAATTTTTCATTGTCTTTAGCTTATTTGAGAAGTCAGGCTTTATATTTGTTCACCAATATGAAATGTCTGCGTTCACTATTTAAAATTATTTCACCAATTTTTTGTAATAAAAAGAAAAATAGTTTTTTCCAACTACTCTTTCATCAACTGTTTAATATGAATATTTTATATTCACTTCAGCTGGTCTTAGAAGTTACATTGTACTTATTCTACGGTTTGGTGGAAAGGCCTAATGCTTCCCAAGCTTTAAAAAAAGAACTTGCTTTGCAGGTGATCTTAATTTACTGTTGAACATAAAAATCACTTAACAAATACAATAATTTTTGATCACTTGTTTTTTTCCCCATCCAGAAAATAATCTCAAAGTGAAGTGTGGCTATGAGTCTCTGCAGAAACAGTTGGCTTAAGCTTAAAAAAAATGATGACCTTTTTCCCCTCCATTAGCATGGGGATTTTTTGTGCAAGAGAGGATCTTACAAAGCCTCTAAATTGGTAAAATGACCCTGATTTTCTGGTTGTAGGACCCTTCCTAGTTAAATAATTATCTTCTTTACAATGACAGCTCTTATAACAGATGTGTAGCAATATGAAAAGAAAGTAGGATCAAGAAAAAAATGTCTAGGCCAATAGGTTATTCTTTTAAATAAATGTGGAGCCCATCTATTCCTTCTCTCTGTCCTCTCATGAGTAATTTGTCTTGAACAGGCCTACTGTTACCAATCTTTTAAGTACTGTTATATGATGCTTTCCAAACCACAGAATAGACACAATGGCAAGGAACAAATACCTTTTTTATAGGATAAACAGCACAGTTTGGTGTTTAAGTCATGCATTATTGAAACTCTATTTCCCAAGGAGACAGCCAATTTAAGTAATTAACAACTTGTTTGTTAGTTTTCCATCCTGCGACCAAGCTTACAATGGATAACTATCTAATAAAGATTTTTGCCATGAAAATGGCTGCTTCCATAGGCTTTATTTTGAAGACTTACCGAACAGTTTACTGTAAGAATGTTTAATTTTTTGAAAAATCTGGATAAGAAGTGTAAGAGAGGCTCAATTATTAGGAACCAATTATGACAGATAACTAGTTATGTTTACTAGCCTTTATGAACTGGCTTTTGTAAATGACATAACAAAGCATAGTTTTAATTTGAGAAATCATTAATAAGTAGCACAGCTATTTTGTTTTCTTTTGGCTGTTCTATGCATTTTATGTACACACTAAGGTTATCTGTTGCTAGTCCATTATTACTTAAGCATCATGTACTTCCATTCTTACCTGGTCTAATAAAACAGGGAAGGAGTAGCTAGGGGTTGCGCCTTACTTTAAAAAGCAGTTTCACCTTTTAAGGACTGTTATGAATATTCAGAACAGAAACAGGTATCTAAATAACCCTTATTGAAAATATTATTTTGGCCAGCCATTGGGTGAAAGTATGATCTGAATGAAAATAAGTATGCTAGAAAAGAAAGATAACCAGTAGCTTTGTAAATAAATTAGTTCATTTAGCTATACTTAAATATCTGCCTACACTTTGGTCATAAAAAGAAACATATGGTAATATCCTCATGTTCTATGGCAATATGATAAAATTAGTCACTCATTCCGTAACAGTAAAGTAAAAGTCCTGAGAGCATTATATTTTTCTCATTTATTAATCATGATTTAAATTAATAGGCACTGTAGTGTTAGTTATTTGAGACTTACACCAGCCTCTAACCATTTGTTAACCTTTCATATGAAAGTGTGCTTAAGAAATCCTTGACTCCATCTTTTTCAAAAGTAATGTAATGTAATTGCATACTTGTATACTTGGGACTAAACAAGGCAGCAAGTAACAGAAAACAATAATGAAAATAATGGTGCTGAGAGTAAGTATTCATTGGTATAGGCTGAGATACAAGAGCACTGTACAATTTTGACAATATTGTACCTTTTAAATATATTTCCAAATGGTTCATGTGAACAACAGTCCATCAAAAGAAAGTGTCATCACAGACTCTTGAAGAAATTGGGTTTTATGTGTGCAAAAATATTTATTTAAATATATAAAGTGTGTAATTTCCCACAAGTGTTTCTTTTTTGTGTTCTTTATGCTTTCTCAGTGTGTTTTATATCCAAAGCCAAAATGGAACAATATTACTCGATAAAAATAACAAGATATTAGGAAATCTAAATTATAAACAGCATAGCAAATAATTAATGAGGAATCATTTACTAGAATTTGTATGTCTTAAACAATGAAGTATCTTTTTGTAATCTTTTCAAGTATACAACAAGATTACAGCTGTTTCACATGCAGATTTTTAATAGGAAAGTCAACAAATAATTTTTAATAAGTCAATCATATTAAAGGGTGCACCTAGCTGTGATAACTATCTGTCCTTATTTCCTTGTGATTAAAACAACAAGATTGGGGAAGCCTATGAACCATTACGCACATAAAAAACTAAAATTTAGACACCTTTGAAGGTATGGCATGTATTGCAGGAAAGGACCTTCTATATAATGGGCTTTTATATCCAGGAAGACAATGAATAAACTCCTCAGGACTCTTTTTCCTTCTAACGAGCAGCTAAAAGAAGGAACAACTTTTCTCACACTCTTGCAGACACCAGTTCTCAAATTCTACTGCCATATGTGCTGGAAACTTTTTTTACTTGCATTTTACATAATCGTCCAGTTTCACTAAGGAGAATCTGCTGTCTGCCTTACCCTTTGCAATGTACTTACTTTGAAGGGATTGGTTTCATTTTGATATGCTGACTTTATTTAATATTTGGAAGCTTGGAAGAGGTTACTTTAATCACCAGGGGGAAGCATTCATAATTTTTTTTAGCCTAAAATCTGGTCTGAATTTTATATTTCTTGTACATATGGGTTTTTTTCATTTTTCATATTTCATGAAGGCAGTAAACAAGCACCTCTCAACACTCATAAAAGCACAAGAAATTGTGAGTCTTTAGCTCTCATATCAGCAATTAAAATAGACATGTTCTAGGTATGTTTAGAAGGATGTGGGTTTTCATGTAAAATTGTGTAAGAAATATCTGACTTTGATATTACTGATTCTACTTTCAATTAACATTGGAACATTGAGTGTTCTTCAAAGTGTTAATTTAATTCCTTCATCAGAACACTGGTTTTGATGTAAATACTCTTCTGCTTTATTATATCACTTCTGGTGATAGTGATAGATCTCAAAATGTGTAATGGGGTTGTTGTATTGCAGTTTACTCTCTGATATATTGACTTTGGAACTAGATCTCTTCAAAATGAGCCCCTGAAAATAAGTGCATTTTTCCACTCATACATTTACCATCTTTGATAAATCTAAATGAGTCTGATGAAAGTAATTCTAAAAATATATCCATTTGTTCCATGCTAGTACACAGAGTCTGCCCAATAGATGCACCACAAGGGATAGCACAGAGGTAACTTTATGATGGTTCAGATGCTTCTGGTCTAGCTTTGAGAGTAAAGAAGAATATACCTGACTCCCCATGGTGGAAGATATCATTCTTGTAGGTGATTAATTTGGATGCTAGGTTGTTGGGGTTTTTTTTCCTCTTTTTACTATCTACTTCTTTTGAGCAGACTTTTTGTTTTACTTTGGAGATAACCTAGTCTGGCCACATTACCTCATTGCAAGCCAAATAGAATACAGTAGTTGTTATCCTTGACTGGATAAGACCTGAAGGTTCTATAAAGCATCAGGCAAGCATTCTCTGAAAATTAACTGTGTCAATGTCTCTGAAAATTTACTGTGTCAATGTCTCATGTATACACAGAGATAAAAATCTCCTAGCCTTACAAATATCTGTTTGTAGACATAATTTTATTTTCTAGGCTCTTGTCCTTATAAGGAGGACTCATATGCCTCCGTCATCTAATACATTATAAGTAGGCATATTACCAAGTGGTTCATACCAGTAGAGTTCCAAATATATCCCTCTGCCTATTTCCTTTCCCACAATCATAAGCATTAACTGAGTGAATTAGTGGAAGTTACAATTACTGTCTTGATGTGCCAAAGATAGGATTGTAGTTCAGTATTTTCAGATCTCCCAGCACTGAGGCCCTCATTCCAAATGCTCAACTGTAAACAAAAACAAGTTCCCAGTGGGAACACCTGTGTACTTTATTCCTCCTAACACTATGTTGAAGATTATAGCCTTCCATGACTTGAAATTTCAGGAGCATCTACATACTTTTTAAAATCTTCCTCTAAATCATTTGGGGTCTAGCTCTCCACAGGTTCCCCAGAAATTCACAGCTAGTACTTCCAAGCAAAAATTTCACATATATTGATTCAGCACTTACTGAGAGAAGATGATCCAGCAGTCCCTTATTCAGCTCACGACACTCTTCTGTACAGCCATCCAAAATGTAAAATTATCCTGATATAACCCTTCTGCATTTGTTTCTCAGTCTGTAGATCTATGGCAGTCATTCTTGACAGATAATGATGCCCTATTTTCCAGCTGCACAGGAGATCTTGCAGGTAAAATGTTCTCATTTTCATGTTTCTCCCACAGAAACAGGATGATTTCTTGTTCAGAGGATCATGTTCAACATTTCTGATCAGTACAAAGTGAAGCACTAGAGGAAGCAGAATTCTGTTAAGACTCTTTGGCTCTGAGTAATCACAAAGAGCCAATGGTGCCAGGAATAAATCACATGAAGAGAAATACTTTGAGCATAGGAATGGAGCTGTGAAAACCTTGCTAGAATTGGAATGTTCCAGAAACACAGAGAACAGCTGGAGAAGATTTAAACAGCACCCAACTTTTGGGTACAGACATAGGACTACAGAATAAGGGAGTTACTGCAGTTTAAAAAAACCTGCAAAGCTTCAATTCTAAATGTCTGTCTGCTTCTAACTCATGCAAATATGCATTTGTGTAGCAATGCTTGGAAATAAAAAAAAAAGGAAAAAACCCAAAACAACAAGCCCCAATGTTTTGTTGGGTTTTTTTTATTTTTTTTTCCTGTTTTTCTGAGCCATACAACTTTTTGAAAGACAATTCAGGGATATGTACCGTCCAACACTTCATATTTTATTGCATTTACAAAAACTTAGGGGCATACACAGAGACATTGAAATGCAGCTCACCTGTCAAGGGTGTTTAATGTGTTACCAACAAAGTTATTGTAATCTATTGTATACTGATCTATATTGACCCTCAGCAATGGGACTCTGGAAGGAACTCAAAATGTAATATCAGATTTCATGATATCTGATTTTGAAGATATTCTCTTTCTTAGACTTTCCCAACTTATTGCAAGTAAATTAATTATGAAATTACTACCTTGTTCTGTGAGTAGGAAATACGCATATTAAACATTTAAGCAACACCCAGCCCCTTGCCAAGAAGAGCAAACCCTCATCAAAACAGAAAATAAAACAATCAAAAGGCGAACAGTGAAAGAGAAGAGAGTAAAGATCCAAATTTGCCATTTTGAGCTGAAAAAAATCCTATATACATAGAAGGTTTTTTTGGAAATTCATACTATATACCCAAGCTATGTGGGAAACACATATACACATTTGAATAAGCTACATCATATTCTGGTTTGAATCATTTGATACCAGCTGAGTGGAAGAAAACCTAAACAAACCTGGCAAGTTAAGTCTCCTCAGTCCTGAGAGGTTAAAATTAGTACTTGCTTGTTTCTTGCATTTACTGGATGCTTAGCACTCCAACCTATGATGTGAGCTCCACTGTGGCAATATTTTTCAGCATTTGGTATAGAGAAGATATAAACCTACAGCTGAAAAGCAAGTGTTTGCATTTCTGAAGGAAGACAGCTTTTCTGCTTTTCTTTATGACGCTGAAAAGTGATAACCATCTATTTAATGCAACTTTGTAGTTTTCTATGTGTCTTAGGTTATACTGCAAGACGTAACCAAAATTATAAATTTTATTACCGTCTTCATAAACTGTTAAAAACATGAGGGGCTGTGGTTTTTATCTCTTCCATAACTCATCCCTGGTAACTCCCTCTGGGGCTCTCTCTGCTATGGGTAATCAAGTCTCACTGCATGACTCAAAAATGACATCATCTCGTAGTGAGATGTTCCACTCATGGGGAGGAACCAAGCATCCCTACCTGGATATAATCTGAGATTGGGAACACCAGGACCAGCACTTCCCACTGGATTCCCAGAGAAGAGCTTCCTAGTCAATACTGGACCTCCAGGAAAGGACCAGACTTCTCCACAGGATCACTGCTTCAACAGAACCACATCTACCACTTCAACAGGACTGCAACCACCATTTAATGGGACTGCTACCAACACCCTGACTGACGAGGTGTCAGGTCGTATCCTGACTCTGTCAGTTTAAGTCAGTGTTTCTGTATTATCACTTTTATCTTAATTTTCCTATTAAATTCTAATTCTGACTTGGGATCTCCCACTGATCTGCTTTCAGACTAGTACACTATGACTTCTGGTATAGTCCAGCTATCAACTGTAATACTTTTTAGGAGTTGCAATTCAATGAAATTTAGTTTTCTGACCCAAACCAAACCAAATCAAATGCATTCTTTCTATTCATTTCTGTCCCTAAGGTCCTAATAAGTTATTCAACTGATGTCACTTCAGAGATGGACAAATGAGGAAATGGTAATGTTATTTTTTCTGACTGGGTTGCAAAATATAGAAATATTATTTTTCTGAATATAAAAAATAACTGTACAAAAGTCACATCAAATGGATGACAGCAGGGTTTCTTTGGCCTTCAAGTATTAGCATTTTAAAAAGAAAATAGGAATAAAACCTAAAATAGTGTACATATGGCAAGACACAAAAGAAAACACAGAGATTTTTCAATTTTTTTTTTTCATTCTGTTTTGTGTTTCTATATGGTTGCAAAGGTTTAAATAGGACATCTGAATAAAAAAAGAAGAAAAGTTAGAAATGCTTTGCTCCTTATCCATTATTTAGAAAAGAGGGAAAAAAAAATTGAAATGAGAAGGCAGAGGTAGAAGCAATATTATCTACTGATAGCAAGACAGAACAAGGTATCTTAGGATAACTTATTTTACTGTCTCTTGAACCAGGAAAAATATGTTTGAGACTTTACATTTAATTGATAGAGTTTTGCTGATTTCATTTATTGTCCAGAGATTTTAAGGAGAAAGGCAATGACATGTATATCCATTTTTCTGAAGACTCTAAAAGGAAAATTAAAATGCACTTCAAATAGAAAATGTGTATCTCCTGAAGATTCTTCTTTCATCTAGATAAGGCAAGGAGATGTTGAATGATAACGAAAGATTTCTTTATCTAAGGTGATTATTAGCTGTTCAGTGGATGATACTTTATAATTATCGGCAAAATTGAAAAAACAGCTGTGTTTTAAGAAAAGAAAGTCTAGAGACTGACTGTCAGAATACACATTCACAGTTTTAAGTTTTTGGAAATCACAAAGACCAGCCTACTCATACCCACACATCTGAGAATAGGCACAGAAGCGCACAAGATATGTTAAATACAAACTCAGTAATACCATAGTAGAGACCAGACACAGCAGGAAGTGTCTCTGTTTTCATAATGTTCGATACCGGGATGGACAGAGGGTTCATCTCCTCAGTTGTGGTTCTTAGCCAGCCTGAGGAAACTTTTCTTTGTGCCATAGGTTGAAACCTAGGAAAATTATGAAAAGCCAAGGGAGAAGGACCAGCTTCTATAAATAGGGTAATTCTTATGTGGGTTTTCAACTAAGTAGAAAGGTGCAACATGAGGCATGATTGTCCCACAGTAGACACACAAACAATAGTCTCTACATAAATCCTAACTCTTCTACAACTTCTTTAGCATAAACTCTTAGATATTCAACACCTTCTTCTTTCACATAAAAGTTCTTACTAGTTACTATTGTTCACAGAGAAAGACAATTACATTGTTCCAATCACTGTATGTGATCATTGTGGCCACTGATTTAAAAACAACAACAAAAAAGCTAGCATTTCAAAAAACCTAAGAAACTGTTTTTCATAAAATGACCATCATGGATTTACTGCTTACAAATCTTCAGATTCAGGTTGTCAAGCATCCTGTGCTTCCAGTCTTGACATCTAGCACTATCATAGGACAAGGAACAGAACAGTTCTGATGCTTCCGTTCTTTGAAAGTGCAAATTTCAGCTTACTGCTGAACACCTTCTGAGTTCTATTAAAAGAATGAGGACACATGCCAAACTAGATCAGAGCTGCCAAGAATCCACAAGAGTGATTTAGAACTAGGAATTTCCATCATGGCTATGATCTTAATCTTCTCTTGAAACCATAGGACTATATGCAAAACAAAACAAGAATAAAAAGAGGCAATTGGAAGATAAAAAATGTAGAACTCAGAAATTAGTTTCATCCAGTTCTTTCAGGAAAATTAAACTGCAGGCAACTTCCATTTCAGTCTGCCTAAAATATATCTGAAGCACACAGAGGTCATAGGAAAAGGCAAATATTCCAACACCAGTTGGAAGCACAAGGAATGGTGCTGTGAAGTATGCATGTTGCTTCAACATCATTTCTTGATGAATGAGGACTATGTGTACTTGAGATGTCTCTACAGGAGTCTAATAATATTTCAGTCACTAGGATATCAATGGTAAAGAGGAAACTAGAACAGAAGAACATTTAAGCTGAAGCACTTGAGTTTGGTGAAGAAATCTTTTAGTGCCTATGCTAAACTATGCAGGTAATGTCTTAAATCACGGTACAGGAAGACCACTAAGCATCAATTACATATATTCCTAATGAGAGGAAAAATAGGATCTTTTGAAGAGATCTAGCAGGTAATGCAAGCCCTTCTTTCAGCTTTATAATGAAGAAATAGTTGCAGCCTAGAGGATATTAGTCATTGGAAGCTGTATCTTTGACAGCTTACATAAAGTATCTATCACTTAGGTATCTGCCATCAGGGACTGGCAGACATAGAAAAGAAGGCGTTCAGAGAGTTTTTAATGCTTCTGGCAAGTACAAACTCTTTTGGTTTAAGTCCACTGAGGACTTAAATCAGTAACATCCACAATGCGGACAATCCTGACAGTACAAGTACTCGATACTGTAATTTAATGTTTCTTTGGCATAGTTGAGAATCCCATACTTCTGTGCTGAAATGGCTGTGATATTTTTATTGTTATTGTTGTTGGTTAGTTGCTTGGGAGAAGAGCTTGTCAAGGGTTATTTTAGGAGTTAGGAGAGTTTGATTTCTTTTTCTGTTTGTTTTTTGGTATGGTAATTTGCTTTGGGTTTGTTTGGTTTTTTGTTTGTTTGTTTGTTTGTTCTGTTTTATATAAGCCTTTAGATACTGGAATGGTCCTCTTGATAATTCTGCATATATCTGTAGATTTTCTGGTTCCATAAGGCAAATTAATGCTTTAGGAAAGTGTCATTTAGATGCCTTTGAGGCAGGTCTCTTTGTAGCAGCTCTTTCCTGAGCACATTTCTCTCACACGTATTTTACAGAATCATTTAGGTTGGAAAAAACCTCTGAGATCATCAAATCCAACCTTTGACCAATCAACACTTTGCCAACTATAGCATGGCAGTAAATGCCATGCCCAATCATGAACACCTCCAGGGATGGCGACTCCACCACCTACCTAAGCAGTCTGTTCTGATGCTTAACAATCCTTTCAGGAAAAACATTCTTCCTGAAAGATGGAGAGAGATAAAGTAGTATTTCTCAGTTCTTGATGACTGTTGACTTAGTTTGGTGAGAAATAATTTCTTTTAATCTCATAGATTGCCCCCCCAGATCCTATCAGCTCAAAGAGATTTTAAAATCAGAGACTGTTTTTAAAATCAGATAGTAAAATAAATAAAAAAATTAGTAAATTAGTGTCAGTAATCTTCAGGAACTGAATTTGTGCCGTGTTAGAAAATATCACAGCAACATTGTATTAATTGCACTAATTTAAATCCTCAATTAATTTCTTAAAAAGGTTCCTTTATTTTCTGATTATATATTTGATGCTTCTAAATAGCATCATTTCTAGGAATGACATAGAGAGGAACAGTATTCTTATAAACCATACTATAAAATTTTTGTTTTGTTTTGGCATGTGGTCTCAGCATGTTTGTAAGACCTTTCTATGGAGAAATTTTTGAGTTGAAGAAAATTAGATGTAGTTACAGAGAAATTTGGTGAACATTTTGTTTGCAGTTCAGTTATATTTGCACTGCTCTAGTGACTAGAGGCAAGTGATAGAGGTCAAAACATTTCAGGTCTTTTGGACACATGAAGTTCATTCAGTCTAGATAGAAAATCTGTTAGGAACAAGTCTCAAGTACAGAAACATTTTTTCAAACTCCCTGAAAGTTTTCTGTTTGCTCAGTGGACTGTTTTTAAAGAATTTGGTCTAAATCTATGCCTTGTTTCAACTGTAGACTGTTTTGGATATATATATGTGGCTCTTGATATTGCAGTATCTGAGAAACAAGATAGAACATCTGGTTTCTATTATTTGTTTATTCAGTTCAATGATTATGTCTCGATGTTCAGTGTAAATGTGAAATTGATTACTCTAATCTCATATATTTACTAGACTCTATTTAAATGGAGCAAACTTTCTTCTCCAGTAAATGATTGTTTCTGCAAGAGATGGCAGAAGCTGCAGTAAAGTATGTTCTGAGGACTTCTAATCTTTGTTTATCTCATTGCAAAATTAATTTGTTGGATACCTTCTCTAGAAGTAGAAGCAGGTTGAGTTAATTCTTCCTTCCAGTGCTTCAAAACTGACTGATTTTATGAAGCAGCTGCATGTCTCTAATCTTTTGACTGCCACAGGATACTACTACAAGGGAAAACTAAAATTGTTGCTTACATTGCTCAATTTGCTGATGGTGACTAAGGCTCCATCACCAATGGGAAAAGTTTTAAATTACGCTTTCTACTTGTCTTACAGAAAAGTCAGCTACAAAAAAATCTTATTTTACCAGAGCAACTGTTAACAGAGATAGAGTAAAATTTTTCAAATAGTACTGCATAGCTTTCCCTGTCTTTGCATTTGACAGTTGCTATATACTCACCATTTTCTAGTGAGTATTTCTTGCGTACATAGGAGGTAGCTACAAATTTTCAGTCTGAATAAAAACATATTTGGATAAATTAGGACCAAATTTTTGGTATTGAAATATTTACAGTATTAAGAGGGATACAAAACTGTGTCTTGAAGAGGCAGCTCACTTCCTTTTCAGCACACTTTCTTTCATGATCTGCACACAGCTTTTTGTAAGGTAGGGAAAGAGCAATCTCTTTCAATCTCCAGATTCTCAGAGGTTATCTGATATTTCAAGAGCTTTAACAATATTCTCACACTGTATTCTCTGGGAAATATTGTTGTATACATAATGAAAATGAGGAATTACCCTGACTTGTACTCTGATATGAACACTTGAAAATTTTTTGTTTTCTTAAATTATTTTTGAGGGCAGATTGGAAATCTTTTGTCGTACCTTCCTCTGCTAGTCTTCCAAATTAAAAGTTCAATTCTGACCAGCTAAAATGGTAAAGCTAAGCCAAAACTGTGAACTCAAGCTGCAAGCTTCAAGCACATTTCCTATTTATAGGACGATATGAGTCTGAAAACAATAGCAGTAAATAAAATAAAACAAACTTGATATGCCTGAAGAGAAAACTAAAAAGTGAGGGAAAAAAACCCAACAACATTGCAAGGAAGGGAATGACACTTGAAGGCAGAATTTTAAGGAAGAGTGTTCTCTAAGTGAAGAGAGCACAAATATGAAGGTATAGACCTGGTAATTTTGTCTCTAGCACAAACTCCCAAGACTATAAGTGCAGGTTTCAGGAAGTCCTTTGAATATGGGGAAGAAAAAAAAAAAGAAGGATAGTAAAAGGATTTGGGATGGATACTCAGGAGCACATCAACATTTTGTAGTGTAAGAGAGAGATGAGGAATAAGAAAACAAGACTGTAATGGCTCACTGCCAGACCACAAAAGCCTTGGGACCTAAAAGCGACTCTATTTGATGGGCACTCAGTACTAAGAGACCACAAGTGTCTCTTTTAGATTTATCCAAGTCCAGTTAAGAGGCAATTAGGTTAATTAATGAGGCTAAATTGTTACTTTTTCCTTGGCAAGATTTTCTGCGCAATAAGAAATTGCTCATTTAATTCAGAACAGTGATGTAATTTCCCAAGTTCTACATAATCTTGGGGCTCATCTCATTTAACTTTATGAGTGGTCTCTAGTGTCTCATACCTACCCTGATCCTGCTAGATACCTCTAAAACACAATAAAACACCTTTCAGTACAATATTTTAATTTTCTCTCTTTACTCTTCTTCTTTCCCCTGCAGTCTTAGGCCATATGTAGGGAAAAACATAGACAAATGTACTTATAGAGAATTCTTCTACAAAAGTCTATGATAAGTCAGCTCTAGAAATAAATTTACTGGAGTGTTTTACTATTTTGTAGAAAAATACCTGCCAGACAAATTCTTGATTAAATTGTACCTCTTAATTTTATTAAAATTCCTCTGGCCTTATATGTGTAGTATTTATGAATAAATTTAATGATGTCATCATTCCTTCTGTGATGACATGTTGAATTAGTTTTTCTTGAACTAAACATGTTTATATTCAAGACAGAGATCAAACAAACTGTATATTTTTATCAATGTAATTTTACTGGTTCTGCACACTAGAATTTATGCTGAAAACAAATGAGAAGTTTGGGCCTTTACGAAAGAAAAAAGTAACAGCCAGTAAGGAAGAAGTGAAGAGTGAACAAAAACTTTTGTCAGCATGTTTAGAAAAATTTACCAAGAGTAGGAAGAGCAATTAATTTGTCTCTCATCACACCATTAGCATTGTGTGAAACAGGTTTTCTATTTCTGAAAAACACCACATTGTTGGCAATATGCTTTCTCTCCTGCACACCTCTGACTACTGAATATGGAAACTCTGTATACCTAAGTCTTGACAGAGGTGGAGGACTTCTGGGCACATCCACAGAGAAACTGAAAATTTATGCAGCCTAACACACCTACAATGAAGAAAGGAGAAGAGAGACAACAAGATGCTTCTTTGAACTTTGATAATATTAACCACTGATATCCTGTTTGGGTCTGGTCTGTGACCATTAGTGGAAACTCTTCTTCATATTAATTATATTTTGCCCATCAAAGAAATCCTCTTACTTTCCATTACCACTACGGGCCCAGTATGCTTGCAAAGTCACGCCTGAAATATCAGTTTCAATATAATTATAGTTCAGTATAAAGAAAACTGATATTTCAGCTTTTAGACACAGGCACGCACAAAGACACATGCACACACTCACAGATTTGAAGTGACAGAAACATTCCTGTTTCTCCACCAGTCCTTTCTAAGAGATATTAGTCAGAGACTATCATAGCAGGGAAAAAGCTCCATCCTGTAGTAGTTGTCATTTAAGGCAGTTTGACAATTTGTAGGTTTGCTTGGTTTCTCTAATCAGATTAACCTGGTACACAATGTCAAACATTTGTGCCATATAATTTGTGATATGCAATCTTGATAGACCTGAAAGATCTGTAGTAGATTTGCCTTGTAACATAGCTGCACAACAGTGCGCAATTTTATTTTTAGATCTATGAGTAAATTTCAAAAAATATTTCATACCTCTTGTCAGTCTATACATACTTTTTCAGAACTACTAGACAGAATTTCCCATGCTGTCTTTTGAAGAAGTCCTATAATTGGACCAACATATTCCAAACTTGCATTTCTTCAGTTAGCTAAAAACTGCATGCAGTTCACTAACTGTGAATATATTCAGATAGCTACAATCTAGGTGCAAATCTTAATCATCAAATTTTTTCCAGTTCTATAAGAGAAAGAATAGAAGAAAATAAAATCTCTAATGTAGTTCTAGTTAATTTCTTCTCGTAATATATATGCAGCTCTCTCTCTCTCTTTCTCACTCGATCCCTTTTTCTCCCCCCACCCCCACCTCACTCCAGAACTTCACTAAGGAGTTCTATTTTAAGGGGGTTCCTATTCTAGTCTCTTTTTCTATACTTATTTCCATTTTTCTCAGGTTTGTCGCAGTATACATGAATATCAAGTCAAAGGGCTGAAAGCTACTGTTTTCCATTTATGTTTCTCAAATTCATTTTTCTTATATAGCTAATCTTGCCAGAATCAGTTCTTGTAGATTCTATATTAATAATATTCTAAAATATGTTACCTTTTTCTCATACAATACAGTCAGAGCACAGTGATTCCTTTCCCCCCAAAAGGAAAAAAATTTCAAAGTTTGAACATAATTTTCTTAAATCCTGTCTAGCTCTCTGCATTTTCTGTCTAATGTCCCTCGATGTCTTCTGCAAAATGGATATTAAAAAAGCAACCAGCAGTACTCTACAAAAATACAATATCCTTCCTTCACCTATCCTTATAAGTGTTCTCAATATTTAAAATTTAGGATTTGGAAACTTTTAGTTGAAAAGCTCAAGGTATGGGACCTGCAAAAAAAAAAAAAAGTTTACCTCCTATTGCCTTTTCTGTGTTATGGAAATATAACAGTGTTACAAAATGTTTTAAGGGATTATTTTCTCAAACATTATGAGTATGAACTAACTTCCTACGACAATTAAGACCCATGAAATTGGCATGGCTTTTCCCTCTGTTTTCTAGTTCTTGGAGAGTTATGTGTGCTATAGGCTCTAGGAGAAGAATATCTACCTCCTTGCCAAGACAGATACATTAGGTAACAGCAGCTCTGTAAGTTTCATTGTTCGGTATACATCAAGGTCAATACAAGGTTCCCACTTAGAAGGGAAAAATGAAGAAGCAAAAGGGGAGAATTTATTTTTCTTTCTTCTTTCTTTCTTGAATGCTGTACTACAAACTTCTGCTCTGGAAGAATTTATGTTAATCCCAGGAGTCCTTAAGAGCTGATTGTTAGGTGTTTATGTCTCTTCTCATTTAGTTAGTATCTTCATCTATTTTAAAGACAAAACATTCTTACACTTGGAAGTGAAATGAACTTCATTTCAGGGTGGAGCTGGAAAAATGAAGCTAAATGTAACTGTTATACAGTAAATTTGCCTCCCATTTTAGTATTCATCTGTTAACACAAAGTACTAATTCTAGTACATGCTGAGAATAAAATAAAATGCTACACAATGGATCATTTAGTTAGTAACTTCCATGTTTCTTCATGCATCTGTAACAGCTGTCTTCTATCCCTCGTTCTAATAAGTGGCATTTGTTTTCAGTAAGGCAACTGTTAGACCAAATTTTTGTATCAATTGTCCAAAGAGAACTGAACATGATAATCTGAAAAGTTCTGCACAGTGTGAGTTGATTTTTCTTCTTAACATTTCAAGACCAACAAAGACAAAAAATTACCTCAAAAAAAGTTTGTTCCATAAACAAAATAGAAAATAAAATAAAACCCATAAAAGTTAACCTTTTGTTAAAATAAGAATCTTGGGAAAATGAGATTCTTGTGTAATTCTGTGTATTACAATAACAACTCTGTTGTAGTTTTACGCTGCTGCAGTGCCCTCTGTCTTTAAACACACCTATATACACTAAATTATCCCATGATGTGTTTTTTTTTCTTCAGAATCAGGGCAACTTTGGCTAATATTTTTGTTCTTCATAGTAAAATCTTTATAAAATAAATAATTAATTATGAACTATTCCCATAAACTATTTTTCCATCTTCTTATATAAATTCACGAAATGTTTAAGCCATTTTTCCCATGAGGCCACTGGTTAAATTCTAATATTCATATTATCATAATTTAAATATATCCAATTCAGCAACTGAGAAAAGTTGTGCAGGCAGGAAAAGAAATTGCACTGACAGTGTTAAATTAAAAACTATCATATAATTTATTATATAATTAAATGATCAGTTGTTAAGTACAACAATGTTCAGAAGTGTTATAACACTAATTATCACTTAATAATTAATACTGTTACTGTTAAATCCAGAGAGCTTTATGTCGTTTAATATACCTCAGAGAAATTCCTACCTTATTTGTTCATATCACAAACAATGTTCTGAGAAGTTGAAATTCTGCTTTAGACATCTCATCTGTAAGATCTTGACAGTATAATTATTGAAAATAGAGAGCACCAGGATATATGGATTATTTGAGGCAAAAACCTGTTTTCAGCAGAGAAGAGGGTCCCCTGCTACATATGGAAAGGAAAAGGTTAGAAAAGGCAGAGCTGAAAATATCTTAAAATGGCAACATTCTAAAAATACCTTTGCACTTTGCTTTTCCATAAACTGTGAGCTTTGAATTATCTTATAAAAACATATGTTCCACTTTTGCTTGAGAAGACTCTGTTAGTGTGTCAAAATGCTGCATGCTGTTTTATATAAGCCCTGTGCTTTTGTATGTAACACGTACAGGTGATATATACAACATACCAGCAGTTATTATGCTCCTTTTTTATGGGAATTCATTCCTTTTTCCTCCACCCTTTTCTCTCTCCCATTTCCTCAGTATTACAGTTTCACCCAAGAGAGCTCTAAATGATGCATAGCTAGAACAAAGGCAAGGGAATCTAGGGCAGTGCTGTAAGACTAGACAGCCTTAGATTCTGCTGTAGCATGTAACAATGCAGAGTGTTAAGCATTTACACATCTGTTTTTTATGAGAATTGCCTATCCTGTACTTCTTTAAAAATAACTCTTTTGATTTTACTGTAGCATGCAATTTGCTCCTAAAAAAAGATATGTGTATATGTTTAAAAGAAAAAAAAAAAAAAAGGTAGATACTACAGAAAAATTGCTTATACTTTTCATTTCTTCTCATTATCCAAAGATCTGTTTATACAGAATTGTCTGAAAGAATTACAAAGGCAGAGGAAAATAGCATAAAATTTGAGAGGTTCTATGGCTAAGATTAGACAACTACCTAATTTTCCTTTTTTCTGAAGCATTTGTTTTTATTAGTACTAAAGAATTCTGATTGTAGAACATGTCAAACAATATGAAATCATCTCGCTAGCCATGTTCATCACTTTTTCCCATGTGTCTTCAAAAAATAAGATGACGAGCAAAAAATTTGAAAATTAGTAATGTGAAAGTTCAACATATTAAAATGCCTTGTGACAACATATTTTCAGTACTGTCCCAGCATAACTAACAAGATAAATAAAGCTGCACTGAACCACCTATTTAGTTGGAAAATTTGCATGAGCATGACAGAGAAGGTGGTACCAGTGATTTAGTACATGGCTCACTGCCACTTGTGTGGTAGTAATGAACTACAGGTATCACAAAGTACAGTGCAATGCTGTGCAGAGATGCACAGCTGGTTACCCTGGACTAGTTAGTAGCTGGAATTTGTCTGTCAGGGAGTCCAGGGTGCTTTCATGACAAATGTGGATGTGGGGAGTTTGGTGCACAACACCACTCCCGAACTGCAGTCCACTGATTTCTGTGGGCTCCACCTACATGGGGGGAAGGAAATGTGTACCACAAATGCATGGCACACACCAAGATGTTTCAGTAGTAGATATGTAGAGATCTCCCTGGCACTCATAGTCTAGGCTCAATGTTTGCTTCCTTCCTAGTGCTCTACAATATAAGTATTAATCTGTGCCATGGAATTAAAAATTGTATTACTGTGAAATGAACTCTCTTCTGGATGCAGTGTTTAGATTCCCTCTGATTCCAGCACCTCCAGGTGTATTATAGAGCAAAACAGGCCAATACAATGAGAATGTTTTCCAAATCCACTATAGCTTGGGGAAATTGATTTAAGTCCGTTCATTCAATTCAAACTGTTAGTCTAAAATCCAAGGAAGGAAAACAAAATCAATATTGTCATTTGAGAAGCTGCCAATGCTGGCACCTGAATTCAGGGATATTAGAGTACATGGTCAGCAGCTATTGATGTATGTGCAAAGATAATTAACATGATGCAGTTCCTTCATCCTTACTAGGATTTTAAAATTTCAAGAAGTGTAAAAGATTTTATTTCCCTTTGCATATAAAATGATGTCAGGTCAAAAAGGTTATGCTGAACAGTCCATTTTAGATATTGAAGTAACACTTAAATATTGTTCTGAGCCTAGATTTTCTTTCTGGATAGTGTCTCCAGAAAGAAAAACAAACAAACAAACAAACAAAACAAAACAACAAAAGCCACAACCAGCAAAAAAAACCCCAGAAAACAAATAAAAAACGCTTAAAGATGTGGCAAAAAATCTCTTGTCTGAATTCAGAATACGTATATGTATTGACAGCATTGCTGCTCAAATATATTGATAATACTATTTAATATTTATTATCTATAACCCCAAAGAAAATCCCAACTTCACCAAAATAAAAAAATAAAACCTTTTACATAAAATGAAGTTTGTTTAGAACAAAGCTTGATGCAATGTCTCTCTAACAAACCAATGCAATTTCACTGGCTGTAGTTGAGTTGCTATCTCATCACAATACAATAATATTGTAGGCCAAGTAACTCTAACAAAAAATAACTATTCCAAGACATTCATGTTTTTCTTACAGTATGACTTAAAGAAAGGCCAAATGCTCTCTTTATTCCCTCTAATAAAAAAGATCATCCCACTCCCCTTCACTTTACATGTATGTAAAAGAATCATTCTTACTTTAGTCAAAATAAAAATGAAATTTTCTTGAAAATTATACCAGACTTTCTTTTCTTAAATTAAATGTGTGTGGTTTTTTAATTAAAAAGCCCTTTCAGAACTGAGTGTTGGATTTTGATTTCAAGAAATGTCCATGGTTTACCCTCTGGTTTCCTTTGATCCTAAAAGCAAAAAGCATGTATTTTTTTATGTTGATGCAGTTAATGTCAAATATCCACATTTATATGGAGTATCTTTAAAACTGTTTATAAAAAAGAGCTAAAGGGTTCTGGCTTCCTTGAGTGCCAGGAAATAGAGGTTGTTTATTTTGTAGAGCTCATTTGTGCTACAGCTCTTGGATATGAGACAAGAAAGTTAAAAATTAGAACTGCACAGGAAGGAAAGCTCAGAAGCATATAAATACCAGCTTAAAATGAGTTATCTGGAAGTCTCATCAAAGGTCTTGGAGTGTAACTGGCTGTTCAAAATTTTATAACTACAATCAAAAAAAATCCAAAACCAAATCAAACTGACCAACCAACCAAACAAACAAGTTAAAAGCAACAAACAAGCAATAATCTTAGAAAACCTGAACAAAAATTGCTGGTGTTACACAATGTCGCATGCTTCCATTTTGTTAATTCAATTAACTTGTTATTATTTGTTATCCTTTTCGGTCTGAGTAATTTCTGTAAAAACAGACCACTAAGGCCTCATTTGATGAAGCTATAATCAGTGAGAAAAAACATAGAAAGGAAATCCATAACTCCTTAAGTTCACATTAAATTATGTTAATATAATGAAACCAGAAAGTATCCTTAAATGTGTAATTTCTTGTCAATAACACAGGCTGAATCCTGTCTGGAATGAGGCCAGGCACCCTGCAGACCATGCCAAGGTGTTCAGGGCATCTAACACTCTTGCCATTCACCAGCAGGTAGTGACAAGTGAATATAAAGACTGGTATAATCCTGGGCTGAGAATAGTAAAATGCAGGAGTCAAAAAGACAAATACATAGAAGAGACGGAGTCTTTCATGTCCTTTAAGGAAAGTCTCAGTGGTACAGTAAAGAAGATGAATGAAATAGCAGATTTCAGTTGAAAGGCTGACATGGTCAAACTGAGAAGGAAGGAATGGGATTTCAGTTGCTGATTTATCTTTATCTGTGCTACATACTTAAGGATGCTTCTGTCGGCATGCAGAGGCCATATGACAATGAGGTCTCGAACACCAACCAGTTTCAGATTTCTCTATTTCAGAAAAAGAAGTTTTCACTACAAATTTTTTGAAAATAAATTTATTTCAATCTAACAGAGAAGTATTATGAAGGTTAGATGACATGAAAACAGAAAAGAGATATTAGAGGAATTTCATCCCCTGCTATTAAATGTTACATTTTCACTTTGTCCATCCAGTGATGTTACATTTTAAAAGCTTTTATTTTTTTTTCTAACTGAACAAGGAACAAGCAATGAGTTTAAAATATGCTCCTTTTTTCTCATTTTGTTAAAGAAGTATCAATTCATCTGGAAAAATTTTCAGTTTATCCAACACCAAAAAAGAGGTGAAATTATTGTAAGTTTATTCTTCTGGAATTCAAATTCCATTATCACACCAGGGTGGGTGGTGAACCTATTAAGTGTTAAAATTGGACAATAATAAATAAAAGTATATTTAAGAAACTATCTTCAACTAATAATTGACAAGGCAGCTCAGTATATGAAATTCACTCACAATAAAGTTACGGGCATGAAGGCAATAAGGCCTTTAGTGAAATGAATTGACATACACTGCTGTGATCTGTTCCATCTGTTTTGGTTTAGTTGCTGTTTGTTGGTTTTTCTTTCTTTCTCTCCTCAAAACCTTTCCCTTTCCTTCATCCAACAAATATAATTGCTATAGTCCTTGGGGGAGTTGTGGCTTGAGTCAAGGTCATAGATTCAAAGTGGAAATGGAGAAGAGACAAGGGTGTGGGGAACCTTATGTGCCAGTACGGTCAAACCATTTATGGAAGCACAGTGGCGTAAGCATCTACAGAAGAACAATTAGACTGCAAGGCCTATCACTGACACACCATTGCACTGCCAGGAGCAATTCACCTGGTACCCGACTGTTGTAGTGTTTCTTGTTAATGGTATGTTCTGTTATTGCCCCAGTGAATGGTTTAGTTCAAAATTACACCCTCCCACCCACCTTGTCAATCTATCCTGAATTACCTGTCAATCCTGCTTTGTGCCAACCACCCCTTTGGAAATCCCCTAAAACTCCAGGTCTCATTAGTCCATGTGACCCGGCTTCCCCCACTACCTCCCTCATTGGACAATGCCTTTGTTAACCCTACTCTTTATCCTTCCCCAAAATTTCTCCAATTTGCTAGTAATTTGTACCTTCCCCTTGAACTCCCCCTGTATTTAAATTGTTGCACCCTTCCATTTTTGATTTTGCTCCATGAATTCCGCAGAATAATAAACCCTTTTTATCCTCCCGCTCCTCCTTGCCTCCTTCCAACACAATCTGACAGCCAAAAGGCTGTGGAGCCATAGCTCGTGCCACACCTGAGTCCACCTGCTCCCGGGGTGGAGCTCACTCTGGGCATAGGACTGTAGTGGCAAAGTGGGTGCAGCTCTGGCTGTCACGCCACCCGGCTTTAAATTCTTTCTTTTTTCTTCCATGTGATTCTCATAGTCTTAACTTTCACTATCTAGATGAACTTCTCTGATTTTAAAGAGTATTGAAATTTTAAAAAGATCTATATAGACTTCTTTGATTTTAAAATGTATAGGATTTTTAAAAAGGTCGATCTCCTTATTTTAACTTAGAAAACTTTCAGTTTCTCTACTGAAATCATCTTAAAACATCTGTCAATGGTCCACAGAAATCATGTTCATCCTGATATTTATTAATCAGCTTTTGAATGCCCTTCCCACTTGCCATGTTTATTTCATTAGTAAAATTAAATTTATTGCATGCTTTTCAGTTACACTTTATTCACTGTAACTCCCATTTTCACATCACTCTGTTGTTGCAAAACACTAATTCTAAAACAACCTATTGTGTTTTCATTAGATCCTGCTGGCTCCTACCTGTGCCAAAGTGCCAACAATTTTTCTTTATTAAGCTCCTTGTTATATCCCTACATACTGTATACATAGTACAGATACAGAACAGTGTATTTTATATGTAAGTCTCTAATTATTCATGTATACTCTCACATACGAACCCATGTATTGTCCTGTAGATTAAGAAGCAGTAATTGAAAAAATTGGAGTTGAGTTTCTTCTTGTTCATTTATTCTGTGAAATGACTCAGCAAAACAAAGAGAGGAATAAGGAGCAGAGGTGTTTCACCAAAGATAGATCTGGACAGTTGTAAACTAAAAACACAAAATCCTTTAGGCACCTAGGACTATTATTAGTAACAGAAGCATATATAGCTACTAATTAAAAACAGATGGTACTCTCCGCACCATGACAGGCAAACAGTGAATTACAACAGTATTTGAAGTCCAAGCAAGTCCAAGACAGCTTTAACACTGTTGTGACTGTGGTTTTAGATCTCTGGTTTTTTTCATATGGATCTTATTGCCTTCGGTACCCAGTAAAAAAGAAAAACCGGCACAATTGAGTCACTTGACTTCAACTAACACAGCACTTGGTGCTTTCTTGCTCACAATTTATCTGTCCCCCCTGCAGCAATTTTCATTACATAACTTCAAAATGCCTCCAGATATTCCCATGGGGTCCTGGCAAGAAATTCTACAGTGTTTCCATCAGTTTTATTCTACAGATATGTATGGAGTATGACCAACAAGACTAATGATTTTAGCAAGCCAGATCCCAAGGCTGTTCTTCACTCAGAATAGGCCCTGGGCCAGACTCTGACTGGCATTGCTACCAAAGAAGAGAAAAAGATCATAATGGTATTCTCCTCCTACACAGTCCCTCCCACGAGGATCAGACAGAATTGCAGAGCCTGTGTTAGGCAAAATCTGGAGCATGAGCTCAGTTCTACAAGAGCTAGTATGGAAGTTATTTTAAGAAGGAAGCAAAACCAGGGCCTTACCCTTATGTTCACTTTATACTTTGTCCATTTAGGTTGCAAATTCAGCTGGAGAAAATGTCATGCTATATATGTACCTACAATGTTCATTCCAGCAGAGCACTGGTCCCTGTGACAGCCCTTAGCATTCACATAGTCCCCACCTAAATGACCCCTTGTACTCCTCTTTGCTGTTCTTTAGTCACAAATCTTATCTGTCTATTCCACACATTGACAGTGGAGCATTTTTTACTTTACTGCATGGAGGAATGTAATCCTGAAGTGATTTTGTGAAAAATGATGAATGTTCTGCAAATGCAGAGAAGTACTGCATCTTGTAAGTGCAGGTAGAAGGGGAAAATAACCTGTGGGTACAATGAATTTTGCTACTTCTTGTGGGTTCAGCCAGAAGCAAGCAGTCTGTTAGCACACTGATGGAGTCACATCAGACATTTAGGAAAAGATACGAAGGAAAATTGTTGAAAGTAAACTAATGTCAACTCTCGAATTATATATATATA
>WBND01000328.1:325734-339118 GCA_013398595.1 Tychaedon coryphoeus
CTCCCAAATTGCCCTCTTTAATTTGTTCTAAGAAGTAATTAGTTTCAATTAGTCATCATGAGACTTGTTATCATAGTTTAAGTCAAAGACTAAAAACTCCAAAACCATAAGGATTGTATAGAAATGAATTATTGAATATTTTGTATCAGTTCCAGCGTAATAGGGTTGTACATTCTAGGTTGAAATACAGCAACTGAGATTTGGCTTTTTTTTGTAGGAGTGCATTGCTTGAACATCAGGCAGGCTATTACTTTTTTTCCATTGGGAATAAATTGTTTTCTCTAGTCAAAGATTCAATAAAGAAGTCCCTCAGGCCATCTATGGCATGCTTGCAAGGAGCTATGAGCTGTATCAGAAGGAAAAAAAAGTAATTTGGAAGTGCCACAAATTCTGAGTAAGGTAATATTTAATTCACTTAATGATGTAAAGGTTGCTTCCCTCATAATGTTCATTCAAATTAGAGCTTAAAGTGTAGCCTGCTCTGCCCCTTGTGAGAGATTTGGCCATCCTGTTAGTGAATTCTTGTCTTCACTGAAACTGCCGTATAGGTTTTGTCTTTTGGCTAATCTTCAGTATTTCTACACTCTTACAGGTTTCTCAGAGGACTGGTTTGCAATATTTTGACTCCTGCAGCTCTACATTCGTCCAGAGTAGATTGAGACTGTTTTGTATAATCAGTAGGAATAAGTTAATGAGCCTAACTTTCCTCAATAACTTTTGGTCATTCACGAATTTCTTTACGTATGAATTCCTGAAAACCCTCATGCCAAAGAAACAATATCCTAACAGCTATTATGGAATGGAGCAAAGTCTGACCAAATCCCGGCTTTGGGCTACAATTTCCAGCTTTGCAGATAGAAAATGCAACCACATTGCCTCGATTTTGCTTCAGGGTTTATCATCAGAGAGCCTGTGAAAGCAACTCGAAGCTCCAAGACTAATGTCCTTTCCATAATAGATTTGATTTGTGTACCCACAAATCTCCCTGTTGTTGGAAAACCACATACGTTTCTCAGGAAAAGACAGTAAAATCACTTTGCATGTTCCATCTGCAAATGGTGATCCATCTCACTAGCACGATTGCACAGTAATGTTCAGTCTGCACCCTAATGAGCTCCAGATCAATGTCTGTGACATCCCTGCTTCAATATTGGTGAGTTTGACCCTGGAACTGCTGCTTATTTACACTGTCTTAACAGATGCCACTGTCATAGGACTGGCAACAATCAATATTTCATTAGCAAAACCTTTGGCTTTTTCTGACTGGTCAGGAAACCCAATGGTTTGTGTATTGAAAATATGTTTTTTTAAATTATCTTTATGATTTGGTACCTTGAATTTTGATCTACGCAACATAAGGCAACTATAATTTCAACTGTCCAGAGGTTAATTCCTAATCTACAGGAGTTATGAGCACTGCAAATATTGCAAGATATCAAGGGGAACCAGAGTTACCTAAGGCATCTCATACTGAAAGGATAAAGTGAAACATATATTAATTAATGAAATCTAAATATATCTGTGCAGGAAAAATGCTAAGCAAGTTAGCAAGCATTTAAATGTGTATCTACAAATTTGTTCAAATATCAACACATAAAACCTAAAGATAAAGGTACAAATCTCAGTAAATTTACACTCGTAGTATACTCCTGCCTCAATTCTTCCCTGCTTTTCATTTATGGTAAAAACTGGGTTTTGGTTTTAATTTCAGAACATATAGATCAGTGGAGTGACAACTATGGCGCTTTTTTTTATCTTTTTTTTTTCCCTTTTGTTTTTTTTTTTAATATTATCTTAAACATATGTTATTTGTATTAATTTCTTTTTGGGTTCTGTGTTAAGAACTACTTAGTCCTTGGCAGTAATATCAAAAAATTTTTCAGATTTAGGGTTATGACTGTGGAGCAAATGTATCAATGCCATGATTACTCAAATATCTAGAAGTTAATTGTTCATTATGTAGATGTCATCCATTGAATGTAAGTTCTAGCAGATTACAGAATATTTTCGCTATTGTGAAAAACTCTAAATTTTTCATAGTAAATAATTCATAACTAATACAAGAGCTCTTTTCCTGTTGAAGGCTTGAGGAGGAATCATTTTTTACAATTATTCAGTACATATGCTGTGGTTTTAGAACTACATAACTTAATTACAAATAATCAAACAAGAAGAAGGTACCAAACCTTTTAAGTACAATAAAGATGAAAAAATAAGGTGTATGTGTCTGAGGGAGGACTTTTAGAGAATGAAAATATTTTTTTAGGTTTTTTATGGCACACCCCTAAAATAAATGCATGACTAAAGTGAATTATGTTTAAAAAAGAAGACAATATTTGCAGAACATTATCTGTGTGCCTTTTACTTTTTAACTATTAAAAAAAAAATTAGCTTACTTTATTTAATTTTTGAGTATAAAACAATTTTTCTTTGTTTAAAATTATAAACCCAAATCATCAGATTTTAAAATGCAGTTAAAGCATTTTCATCTGCTGGGATGGATTTTTCACAAACTTTATAATGATAAGCTAAATGTGAATGCTTTCAGTTTCTCATTCACCTAAATTATTAAAATTGAATACTTTGTGAAGGAAGAAAAAAACCCTAGAACTCAAAATGTTACTAATCTTTCCCAATCCTGATTTTGAAATTTTTGTGAGATGGCCCTAGATGTTGCATCTTTCTCTTAATTACACAAGTTGTTCTAATTTTGTCTGCTATTAGTGGATAATTACAACTGTTTATCTGTTAAACATAAAACAAAAGTAAGAAAAATATTCTCATAAAGGAGCTTTTCTGACCAATATGAGGAAGAAAAACAATGGAAGGGATTATTTTACACACAAGTAATGGTAACATACAGGGTGTAGGAAGGCATGGAAAGACAATCCTATAGTAAGAAGTAGTATAGCAAATGTGAAGCAAAAGTAAAATATTTATTCTATGGTGAGAACGACATGCACAAAATAAATTTTTTATGCTGAAAATATGGATAAAATATATCATAGAAAAAGATTCCCAACCAATTTTTTAAAATGAAAAATGTTGTAAACTGTTGTCTGAGAAAGTAATGAGAAAAAGAGTGAAGTTAACATCTATTAGGTTTAATTGATAATTTGCAATTACTGAAAGGGTAAGCCATGTGAAATCATTTGAAGCAGCAGCAATGTGTGTTATTGCATCCTGCTGGAGTAAACTAGCTTAAAATGTGAAACTTTAATGAAGATGCCATGGTAAAGAAAGCCACTCCCTGTGTATTCATTTTGTGGAATATAAGTCAGTAGAATAGAGCATATGCTATTGAGAGCAAGGAAGCAGTCAGCAACATAACCTTAATGTTTTCTCTTTTGTTTCAACAAGTAACACCTGAAGGCAGGTGCAAGTCTCTCTTCTAAACATAACGAAAGCTATTTTCTTACCCATCTGTAATTGAGTAAGACAATAATTGGAGTGAAATGGGTAGCTCTAATTCCTCATCTTTAAACTAGAGCTCTGATATTCAGTAACATGATTTACACAGGTATCTCCTTATATCTTAAATGAGGATTAGCAATGAAATATGTAAGCTATTTAAGCGAAGCTGTGGAGAACATCTGGGTATTGTATTAACAGTGTATAACAGCTAACATTGTGACACCATTTCTTCCCACACCTGCCCTGGATCAGTATCAGCAGTATAGACAGACAGCCAAAACAGCTCTTCTGACACTCAATCCGCAGTCTGACATTGTCAACAGAGACAAAATGCTGTCCACACTTCTCAAGTAAGGTACAAACAAGTTTTTAATCACATTTGGCTTGGTACAGCCTAGAGGTTGCACAACTCCTACCTGTATTAAAGACATTTTTGCATGATTGACTGAAAAATGTTGGTGTCAAATGACCCCAGACATTAAGTGATCCTGTCAGTCCACCAGAGCCATGGCATCACTTACAATCTTACAATTTTACAAAACAATCCTGTTTCTTGTCATTGATGACTGTAGGGGTGCCTTGTTGCTCCTCTTTCTCACTGCCTCAATAAATGTTTGGTTTTTAACACATTGTCAGACTGTTAGTGTTCAGAACACACATAATGGGCTAGATCTTTCTTCATGAATAATATTTTCAAAGAAAACCTAAGCTTAGTAGTCTGGTGCTCTGGGCTGGATTTCATTGCTGCTTTATATATGAGATTGCAACATTTAAAATTGCCATGCTGATCCAAAAAAAAGTTTTCTATAATAGTCTGAACAATACTTTACTAGGGAGGGTACAGATTTAGCTAGGCCAGTTTTCTTTTGTCTTCTCCATCTGTTCTTTTCCTGAATGGCCTCCTTCTTCCTCTCAACATGAAGATTCTAGTCTGGGTTTTCCTTTTATGGAAGGCATCAAATAAAAGTAATGTTAACTACTTTGGTTTTCCTTAGTGCTGAGAAAAGCAGTCAATGAAGGAACTGCCAACTGATTCTAGATAAACACCAAGATTACTAGAGTAATTTGGCTGATGGTGAGCTATGGTGTTGCTGCTGCAGTTTTTTGGCTGCACCAAAAAGGAAATGGATTTTTTTCTTGCTGTTATTATTTCCTGCATCTTACCTACCATTCATATTTAAAATAGCACAGCAAATGTTAAAATTTAAGGAAATAGTTTGATATTTTTTGGAAACATACTATTATCATCATACTATTATTTGTACCATTGTTTATTTCCTGTTTACAAGCCAAGCACTGCAACGAGGAATTGCAAGGAATATAGCTACAATTGGAGTCAAATAGCAGTAATATGTTTAGGAATCTTATATTTGAGTCAAGAAGTTTCAAATATCTTCAATCTCAATATTTTAAAAAATAAGCCATTTTAATAACAGGTTTGTTCATTATAACAAGCTCTCTTTACTAAAAGTGTATCTCCTGATTTTATTCCAGAAACATTCTAATGAAGCAAATTCTCGACTGCTCAGTAAAACACTATAGTTAGACTTGTGACCACAACTGTGTATTTTGTGGACATTAGAACACTTCAGGCAAATCAGACTTAAATTTAAAATTAAAAGCTAAAAATTGCAGTCATCTGATACAATTAAAATTTGGAACTTCATTTCAAAGTTTTCGGCAGTCATATCATCCTTCCTACCACAGATAATGACATAATCCTTAGCCCTATCAGGAAAAGCATTTAAGTATATACTTAATTGTTAACATATAGCCTATACTGTTGACATCAAAAGGATTTGTGTCTGCCTAAAGTGCTTGTCTTAACTAGGACCCAGTAAAACAATGTTTAAAAAATTAAATATGTGTTTGTAATAACACAGCCTTAGTATAGAAGCAAACATCTGTCAACCAAAGATTTGATTATATTTCTGGTTCATGTATTTTGAAACTTTGTCACTGGTCAGTAATATTGCTCAGAGTCAAAAAGAGATCCATGGGAAATGACAGTTCAGTGGAATGCCCCTTTCCCACCTTATCTTAACTCATTTTTTCCTACTAACTGCTTTGAAAAAAGTTTTCTCTTCACAGATCACAACTGAGCAGCTAATACTATGATTACGATATTCAAATGATCTTATAACACAGTTTCTGAAGAGCAAGCAGATCAACTCTCCATCCATTTTTTAACAAGTCTATACCATCTTTGATGCATGAATGCAGTTGTAAATAAATTATAAACTAAATAAATTATAAGATTGCTTATCAGATAAAGCCAGTGTCTATTCTTTTCACTCTCTGACCTACTTTTTCTATCTTATAAACTCACTCTACTCCCTTCTGCTTATTTACATTCTATTTGCATGGTAATTTTTTCCTCACATGGACTGTGTATTTTAAGATATGTCTAATTTTTCTGTTGAAATGCACATTTAATATCTGAATTTTTATGATGCCACCAAGGCATATTGAAAAAACATGGCTACTTCAGAGGAACAATACTAAAGGTTTTAAGAAGTCTTTAGAATAATAGAACAGAATAAGGCCTATAAATGTTGCAAGTCTAGAATCCATGACAATATATGTTATGAAAGTGATGTATGCCCACTCAATAAGTACTTAATTACTCATGGTTTAAATCTGAAAAGAAAAAAAAAAAGAGTTTGCACATTTTAATTATGAAATGCCAATATACTTCAAGTTAAAGAGAAGAATGCAAAATCATTGGGACACCATATAGTTTGAAAAGAATGCAAGAACACCAGAATATAAAACTCACACAATCACTGCTTATTTTTCCTTTGCAGCAAAGTAAGAGGAAAGTAAACCTTTGTGATTCAAAGTGCAAGAGTATAAAGACAGAGTTGTTGCAGGTGTACAAAAATTTTCAAGGTAAATTACTTGAGGGAAATGCAGTCCCTCAGTTACATCCCACAGGTTACAGACACAATAACTGGCAAGTAGAACACAGAAGGAAGACACTGCAGCTTCAGGTGTCATGACATAGGAAGTACATAAAACTATTAAAGAGCACCCAAAGAAGGACTATGACAACAGTTAAAGGCCTAGAAAAGAAACTGTACAAGGAGCAGCTGAGGTCATTTGACCTCACTGTAGTCTACAGCTTTCTCATGATGGGAAGAGGAGAGTCAGGCACTGATCTCTTTTCTGTGGTGATCAGTGACAAGACCCAATAGAATGGCCTGGAGTTGTGTAAGGGGAGGTTTAAGCTCTTCCCCCAGAGGGTGGCTGGGCACTGGAACAGCTCCCCAGGGAAGTGGTGACAGGAAGCTGGCAAGTCAAGGGCCCTTCAGACACCACTCTTAGGCACATGGTGTGGCTCATGGGGTGTCCTGTGCAGGACCAGGGGTTGGACTCAGAATAGTCTATGACTCTACGATACTGCAGTTTTTAAGTGATTTTGAAATTTAAAAAAAATTATCTAAACTTAACATAATAGTTCTAGAAAATTATGGTTTGTGTTTCTTCACTTCTCTGCATTTTAGAGAAGGTTAGATACTTCCCTTTGCTAAACAATTATGGAATAGGACACCTTACGAAAAAAAGCTTTTCTCAGGAGATATCAGGTATAGTTGCATAGACTGATAGCATCTGGTAGCTTGTATCTGAATTTTAAGTAATGCTTAATGTTCCTATTCAAGTGTTGAATTAACACCAAGTCAATTTTCAGAGTCTTAACAAAGTGTTATAGTCCCTGATAAATTACATGTATACAACCATATTAATATTTCAGAACTTTTTTTCCTTTTGCAAACATTTGAGATTAAAATCAAAGCTAGTTTTACATATCCAGTTCTAATAATTCACGTATCTTTTATTTACCTTGACACTATTGATTTTTTCCCCTTAAAATTTTGCAGTTCTCAAAAAAAGTATTTTTTAATATTTTAAGTTCTGTGTAGTCATAAAATACATTTTTAAGCTGCTAGTTCTGCAGAGTGTTGACCTTGTTTTAAACACCTCCTATGTGTTGGAGAGTTTTTTGTTATCTTGTAGAAAAGGAGCAAGTTCTCAGGTTCTTTCATGTGTTCCCATACAGCCTTCCTCAGATGCCATACAGGGGAGGCACAGTCAGTGTCAATCCCGTGTACCACTGCAGCCCTGCAAAGCATCCCTACCAACAGCTCGTTACAGGAGGAAATGCTGCTGCTCTGTCATGTAATGATGAGTTACACTAACAAGACGGAAAGTGACTGCTGTCACTACTTTGTGCTTCATAGTCATAGTCCTTGAAAGCAGAGAAATATAGACAAGAGTCCACTGTACTGTGACTGACACACTCTAGACTCTGTAGGGCTGTTGAGATTTTGGTTTGGTTTAGTTTTATTTTTAAAGTTCCACCATGACTTAGGCTCTTCAGAGACAAGGTAACTTCTCATTGTAACAGTTTACAAAATAGAAGGTTCTATGTTCACGAAACTGTGCATCCAAAATAATTTGCATCCAATCGGATTTTATCGGAGTCCAAGTCCTATAAATAGGCTGGCTACTTCAAGGTATGTGTAAAACAGCCTGTGAGAAATTTCCATGAAGCAATAGCAGTGCTATAATCCTTCCATCAGCTGAAATAACCCTTGAAAAAAATATTAAGGAGACTAAAATGACCAGGATTCACTTTAATTCCTCTGATTTCCATGTTTCTGCATATTTTTTCCAATTATTTCGAAGCATAATGTGCCTTAAAACAAAGAGGTGGGTACTTAATGTAGCAATGCTGTTAAAACACTGATCCTGAACCCATCTAAATATTATTTTCGCTTGGAGTGAAAATATAATTTTGTTCTTTCTGATTTATTACTAATCAGTTCTGAATGTAACCAAGATTTCACTGAATTGATCAAAGATATATTTTGAATTATATCTTTTCTTTAAACTAATGTAAATATTTCTTTGACAGTCATGGAAATAAAGTTAGTTCAAGAGAAAGGGGTGGAATTTTTTTTTAATAGTCTTTCAACTTCTCATCATAGTTTTCATCTTTCAGCTTTATATAATTCTCTCATTTTCCATAACTGGTTTAGTAAGTGAAAATAAACTTCATCGTTTTCACCAATTAACACTTCATTATGTTAATGAATTAACTAAGTGGTTTAAAATTAATTTCTCTAAAAATCAGAAGTTGTAAGAAGTGATGAACAGTTTGCCACATCAAATAATAAAGAGAAACTTAGTTTCTCCTTAGCAGCAGGTCTGTGGGATAAGAATAGTAGAAAAGAATAATATTTTTGTTCTTATCAAGGAAATAGAGCAATATGGCCTTGGAGGAGCAGATAAGGCTGACAAAAAGGAAGTCATGCAAAATGCAAGCAGGATAACTGCTCAGCTCTGCAAGCCTGACAAGGCAGCAAAAATGCAAAACAACATAGTGCTTATTCAAAAGAGAGGATCAAGGAACAGCCACCTAAAAAAGATATTGAAGACCACCGAAGAAGATCCCCAAAGAACCATAAAAGGACCTCCAATAAGGGGTACGACTATGTAAAATAAAGTAATATATATGCATCAAGTAAGCAGGGATAGCTAGTGAAAATGTAATCAGTGTGTGTGACAAAAGTTCTGTTTTCTTAACACTTGGGACACTTGATTAGAGGAAGGACCCTCCGAGTGACCAGTGTGCTGCAATAATGAATGTCTGATTTCTAATACTCAAAACTGTTAGAAAGCGTTGGAAAGTTTCCTTCTGGCCGATATTTGTATCAATGACCTTCCACTGCTGTACTATCCTTGCTACACTGCTTATTTGGGCAGTCTTTTAAAAGGCTGTTTCCTCCTAGATAGGAACAACCATGTAAGCAATTATTGAATTTTAATGACCAGTTTAAGAGAAAACATACTGAAACATCATATTTTCTTAGTCTTTTTGAGATCCTTATTGTGCCTACACAAAGCCTCCATACTTAGAAATTCTATACTTGTTAGGTTCACAAATATTTGGGCAGTAAAAAGATGAGCAAGACATAACCCACAATTTTTATGAGAATTATGAAAACCGATTAAGTATGAGTCATCTGCCTACCATGAAGATATATTAACAAACAGAAAGAACCCAGGGATTTCAGGACAAAAATTACATGCTTTTGCTTTTAGTCTCCAGTTCTTGCTGGAATATCTTTCATACTGTAGATAATTCCTTCTTCCATCTCCTGCAATGCTGGCTGAAATTAACCTACAACAGTATGACGGGTGACCGCATGTGTTTTCCACACAGTGAAAAGATCTATGTCTAGATCTTACTGCAGAGGGGGAGATTATTTTTCTTTTCATTTCACATTTTTGTTTTAAAATGTGTGCATGCCAAAATTGTAGTCATAATTGCTTTAAGGGTCTCACCCAGGATCATTGTCATGTCAGACAGCTCAGCATACACCTTCTGTTTTAACATCAGGAACATTCTTTGGTAGCCTACCATGTCTATGAGTAAATTATACATTATAAGCTGGTTTGCCTCCTCCTTCTCCCTTTACATTGTAATATATAGCCGTTTATTTGCTTTTATCATTGTGTTCCTTTTGCTTCTGTTTCTACATCCTGACTTCTATTACTCTTTTTCAGCGTTAATGGACTAACACTGAAAATCTCATATGGATCCAAATGAATTGCCAGTATTGATCTGCATTGAAAAGTTCCTACGTAATGTCACCTCAGTGACCACTCTATTCCCACAATAATAACCAGCTACATTTCCTGAGGAAACATTTTTATACTTAGTGGCATATAGAAGCTTTAAACACAATACTTTACAGACTCTTGATGCTCTACTGTGATACATTTACAGAACACAGCTTGCTGCAAAACTTTCAAGCTGTATTCCAAGCTCTCCAATATTGGGGTATACTGCTACTGCAATGTACAAAGTTTCTGCTTTACCACATCCAGACTACAAACTGCTATGCTAATAGCCTGGAAATATGAAAGATTTCTGGTAACCTTGCCAGTGTTCTAAGTTCAAAGGACATTGCACTTGTTTATTACTCACTTCCCCCTATTATACTGTGGCAATAAGAGAAGACTACTGAAAACTTAATCCTCCATGCTACTAGACCTAACCATGGCAAGCATGCTTTATGACAATTGCCAAGAGTTAGTAAGAGTGGATACAGCTCATACTGGGTGAAGGACCAAGTGATCAGCAGTAAAGGAAAAGATGAAAGGAAAAGAGAAACTCACAGTACAAAACCACTGCTGTAAATATGCTCAGTTACAATTAAATAAAAACTATGAGCTGATGAAAAATGATTACCACTATGCAAATGGACAGATAACATGAGAATCAGAGCATTGCGAGTTTTAAATTTATTTACAGGCATAGATGGTGTGAAATGCCTCTGTCTACAGGAAGAGTACTTTTGGCTCGTACCTAATAAATAGATATTCTAAGACAGGTTGACTGGCCTAAAGGGCTAAAATTTACATGATAGTCAAGAACACAGGATATAATCACAACAATCCTTAAGTGCTTTCCCAAAAGAGGGAGCACAACTCAAGAACAGCTTTATTCATTACCAATAGCAATTTATCAAGTAATAAAAATCTCACTATCATAAATTCTGAATTCTTCTCAAGTATCTTGGTTTAAACTACTGCAGTGTAGCAATCTTCAACAGAGCCAGGTGAACTGGTGTGGTACCATGGCCTACGACCAAGGTAGTAGGAGTAAGATTTATAGCTACTATCCAGATATGACCAAATTTTCACAGCAGTGTCTTCAGAGAGTTGAGTTTCTTTCTCGCACATGAAAACTAAATGCTTTTCATTTTCTTGTAAATATTTGTCACATGTAACTAACTTCTGACTGTGCTCCTTTCAGGATGCCTAAATGTGGAGATAACTGCTTGTTTAATGAATTCCTGCCAATAAATCATGAATGTCTTATTTTCATACTATGAGTGGTTATATCAAAGGCCATGAAAAATAAATTCTTAGATGCAAAAATAAACAGTTTAAAATTATTACCATGATTATCATGCCAGTTTGTTTTGCCTGACTCAAGGTACACCACCCTCAGAGCCAGAATTTAGATTGAAATATACTTGTACACTTAGCATAATAAAACCACAATATTTCCTTTAAACAAAGGGTATTATAAAATTTACACAAGTCTTTAGTCAGCCTAGAAATTAAGCAGAATTTATATGTTATGAACAGTCTTAAGAATTCCTGTTTTGTTCTAATTCTCTACATAAGGTAAATTTTGGGGAATTCAGCTATTTGACTAACCTTTCTGATTCTAATGACTTTCAGGCTTAACCTCCCCATTTTAAATAGATTGAAAATGTCTTCATTTCTGGTAACTTTATTTCTGGCAATTAGATTAAATAATTTTAAAAAATTAAAAATAAAAAGATAAGTAATCTGAATGCATTTTTTACACGCCTACAAGAAATTTCCTACAGAAGATGTATAGTCCTGTTTTGCATACAAAATTTTTCCCAGAGTTCTGTTGCCAACTTTGTTTAATTATTGCTTGGCAGTGATAGATCCCAGCTGTTACATGCCTTAGCAACACATGCATTGAACTATTCAGCATATACAGACCTTTTTTATTTTTCAGGCAAATGGAAGATGAATTTACAAAATGTATTTAAAAGAATTTTAAAAGCAATTTTAACAAGGAGAATGAATTGAGTGAGCCTGAAGAATCATTTTAATTACCTCGTTTAGAAAAAAAATTAAAATATTTAGCTGAAATCAAAATATATTAAAACTTGCGGGTGTAAAGAAAACAGACTTCAAAAACTTTTATTGTTGCTGGTTGTACTGTATATGTGACTTGCATAAAGTGTATGTCATTCCTCAGTACTATTAATTCAGCATCTATCACTAATTCACCATGCAAACTGTGTTGAAAACAGTTCTAGGGACTAGTGGAAGGTTTTTGCTTTCTTCTTCATTAAACAAATTCCCAGAGTTTATTTTGTTACTGAAGACTCCCTAGCTTCTGGCAGCCCTAGGATTTTATCAACCTGATCTAAATTCAAGTCTTCTGCTTTGTTGTATATTGTGTTCATAGACAAGCAAGCTGATACCTTAGAAATCGGCGTTAAGGAGTTCCCCAACGATGTGTATTACACACAGCCCTGTTGTTAAGGGGGTATTTATGGGCTTCTAAGTCAATAACTGAATCCAGGCTCCATATGCCAAATATAACCCTGCACCAGCTGGTTGAAAAGCTGTTTCTCTCCCTCTCAGGGAGATCTCTGGGTAAAATATTCATGACTTGAAAGGAGGGCCTGGAATTTAATGCTTTTATAAATGGAGAGAAAATTAATTCTATGCTGAAAGGATAAAAGAATCCCTATAAATTTATGTTTTCCTTTTTCTTACTAACTCAAATAGTCACTCTGCAGTTTTATGCTACTCATGTCACTTGTCTAGGAACAACTACCTTTTTTCCTCCCAATTTATGAAATAAACACCTGTAATTCAAATATTTTCATCAAAGTACAAAAAGATAGTATTAGAAAATGATGAATATCTAAAGGCTCATATGGACTTAAAACTGCAGGCATTTCGTTAGAGGTATTTAGTCTACTAGGCTACCAGCAACCAGGAGGATAAAAGTGGGTGTGTGTGTGTTGTGTGCTTGTGTGTTTGCATTTTGAGTTCTCATTTCTCAAACAGCAACACACTGGACAGCACCATGTATTGTTCCATGAAGAGGCAGTTTTGTTTTGAGTTAAAAATCAAATGCTAAGCAGTTCCTTATCTTCTGGTGAAAATGCAAGGTCACTGTAAGGTTTTGATTTATTATAATATTCACTACATAGGAAATGGGGGAGTGAGAAAAAGGCAAGGCAAATCAAGGTAAGCTAAAACAATATAATTCAGATGATCTTAACTGAAGAAAATAACTTTAAACACACAGATACAAAAAAAAAAACTGGTTAAGCTCCCAAAATTTTGATGTGATTATGTTTGTGTAATTTTTTAAATCAATTTTTAAGTTAAA
>WBND01000328.1:339408-356729 GCA_013398595.1 Tychaedon coryphoeus
AAAAACAACTATTCTGCAGTATGAAAACAACATCAAAGATCTGCGTGCGGTAAAAAAAAACCCAACAAAACCAAACAAAAACACCTTCTGAATATTACATACCAAGGAATTATCTCATCATTTTTCCATCAATGAATGCTTTTCTCTCACTCTTTAAGGGCCTAATGATGTAGTTCTAAGTTTTCTTATTTCTAAGCCTCTTTTCACTTAGATGCATACAACATAATTATTGATCAATGTGAAATTATATTTATTTCTATTGTGGATTTTTGTGATAAATTCTTAGGTATGTTTTAAATTATAAAACTATTAATGGGCCAAATTTGAAATCTACTGAGTACAGAGTACCCTTTGGCAGAAATGGTATCCCTAACTAAACACAGGTATCACATAATCAATTGCCTTTTTCCTTGTGACGCAACGCTTTGGCTTCAACGGAAAAGGCAGTGCTGTGGTCCAGCTCCCTTCTCACATCCCAAAATACAGTTACCCTGCTTACAGGACTACAGCCTTACAGCTCGTCTTAGAAGCTGAACTAATGCCCAGCTGCCAAATCACAGGTGAATGGAAGCAGTTCTAGTTGCACCTGCACCTGCAGCAGCCGTTGTAGCTCTGGCAGATGAATGCAGAGCTGCTTCCTTCCAGGCGACAGGATGTTGCTTCTTTGTCCAACCTGTACTCTCCTGCAGATGCTTTCTAACTGTGATCAGTTTAAGAGGGACAATGTGGCTAAGACTTCCTTTCCACATCACATAGGTGCAGCGGTCTGATTTTTGACTAAAATAAATACAATTTCTGTAAAAGAGGCTTCATAGCTGTCAGGTCTGAGGCACTGGTTGTGGCTGTAACTCTGGCAGAGCTGTAACAGAAGAGGATGTGTGCTGACAGTCTTGTTCCTCTGAAGTAACAGGGGAGGAATTTCAAGTAATCAAAATGGTAGAATTTGAACAGAGGAAAGCTCCCTGGAAGATTACAGAGTACTATTACTAAGATAAAATGTGCTTTCCAAATGAAACTTCATTCTCAATTAGAAATGAAAGGAAATGGGTGGAGCTGGGTAAAAAGAGAGGGAATGTCAAGCCAACAACAAGCAAAGAAAGAATTAACAGTGCCTGCAAAAGGTCTAACCACTGTACAGCATTCTTAGGCTAAGTAAGATTGGAGTTAATTATCTTTGGCAATCGCATTGATTCTGATCTGGCATGGTGAATCTTATCTGTTTTAGACAGATAGTTAAGGGTGCTTCACACAGCCCTGTTGTCTTTATCATTTCAGCTAATTGCTCATTCTTTATTGTAGTCCCAACTTTTATCACAAGGACAAAGCCACTATCAGTGCAGAAAAATATATAAATTAGAGGGACTCAATCCACAATTAATTAGAGTATGCCATGTAAGGAATTCCAATCCGCAACAAAAGACTAACGTACTAGCTAGAATTGATACAGAGGTAAGATTCAGTAAAACATTTTCAATACTATATTTTCATGGGGAAGAAAATAATGTTTTAAACCTATTTTAGATTATGTTCATAAAGTATTAGACCCAATGATAATCTAAGTTTATCGTATCTACTCTACAGGGCAGAAACAGAGAAAAAGATGAGCAATTCAATAATGCAAAAACAGGAACTAGTATGCTTATCATAGAATCACAGAATAGGTAAGGTTGGAAGGGATCACTAAACGTCTTCTGGTCTAACTTCCCTGCTTAAGCAGGTTCCCCTACAGCACATTCATTACTCAGGGTCGTGTTCAGTCAGATTTTGAGTATCTCCAAAGAGCGAGGCTCCAGAACTTTTCTGGGCAACTGGTAAATTTCTGTGAAAACTATAAACCCATGAAACCTCAATAATCAAACAAAATCTAATGGGTTTTTAGTACTGTTGCTTGTAGAAAGACCTATTTCACAGAAAAAAACTTGCTGAAATATGAAATTATAAATTTCATATTAAAATGAAAAGATAAGTTTACAAAGAACTGGATAATGATTGTGAATGAGATACTGAGGAGTAAATTTCTAAAGTAACATCCTGAAAATTTTACATACTTCTCCTGAAAAAATTAAATGAAATGAAAGATAAAAATGAAAAGAAATTAAATATAATTTCTATTATAAAGAAAAATCTAGGGTAAAGAAATGAGTCTGTAAGTCTTCTTTCCATGCTATATTTCTAGGAAAAAAAACCCAAACAACAAGAAGTCCAACAAAACTATAAGAACTAAAAATAATAAAAAAATAAAGACAGATAATGTTTTGCCTTTTTTTCAACTGAAGTAAAAAATTAGAAGTCAACTATTCAGTCAAAAAGTAAGACATCACTCATTTTCTCATGGCAGTAAGCAGCAGCATACCCCAGGGTTCAGTAATGTGTCCAGTTCTGTTTAACCTCTTCATTAAACACTGGGGAGCCTCCAACCTGAAATGCAGGTCTGTAGGATAGGACTTTCTGAGCACAGAGAGAAACACTGGAGGTTTCTCTGAAGTTAATAAAACACTTGGACTTTGTGAACATGACTGAGCCTTGTCCATCCTTGGAGATGCTCAAAAGCCATCTGAATGTGGTCCTGAAACAATTGATTTTTGGTGCCCTGCTTGAGCAGAGGGGCTTAGACCAGAGGACCTCCAGAGGGTCCTCCCAAACTCAGTATAACAAGCTTCTATTATTCATATAAATAAATAAAATAAATAATGGCTTATAAATATAATTTATAAAATGTTTAATTACTTGATGTGATTTTTGAACAAGTCAAGTTTTAACAGAGTATTTAGTTTTACAATATATCTAAAAATTGACAACATTTTGAAGATACATCCACATATGTATTCTGAAAGTTTGTTCTGAAAAATGCTTTTCTATTGTCCTATCAAAAAATAATTTTACAGGCTAATGTGAAAAATTTAAACTCATAAATCAAGTGTTCTATTGATAGAATACAGCCATTGTTAAGTCTCCCCTTTTTGGAACAACTCAAACTACCACTTTCATTAGTTATGTAATATCATAAACACACAAAACTCACATGGGAGATTGGAGTAGAAGCCAGCAATAGGAGCATTATCCAAGCAAATGGTCAAACACATTACATTAGAAGACATAGATAACAAACCCTAAGAATTTAACCCACACGGACATATTGTAAGATATTGTGGTTGGTACCACAAGAATGTTTTGTTTCTTTATATTGGCTTTCTCACGTTGAAGGGATAAAAGTTTCTGTGGTGGTTTGGCCACAGCTAGTAAGCTCCCGTCTAGTAGCACAGCTACTTCCCTCCATCTGGAGGGGGGAGAGAGTCAGAAAGGAAAAAATTGTTATAAAACCTATGGGCCAAGGAAAGGACAATTTAACAAATGGAGGGAAAAACAAAACAAAACAAAACAAAAACAACAAAACAAGTGAAGGAGAAGGGAGACAAAAGGAATCACTTCTTACTAAAAGAATGATTAGCGATGCTCAGCTACTCCAGGAGTACCTAACTGGGACCTCAATCCCCTTTTCAATATTATCAATTTTACTTCTGAAACTGATCTCATATGATAGAGGATATTCTTTTTGGGAATTCACATTAGTTGTCCCAGCTGCATCCCCTTCCAGCCTCCTGACTACCCCCTGCCTACTTGCTAGCCAAACAGAGTGTGAAACATGTTGTGAAAGCACTGTTCAGCAACAGCTGAAAACATGCATGTGTTATCAACACAGTTTTGGTCACAAAAACAAAACAAACACCATGAGATCAGCAGAAAAATGAAGTAAATTAATCTGTCCCAGCAAAACTGTGTCTGCTTTGCTGTCCAATACATTTCTTGCAGGAACTAGTTAGCAGACACAACTATGTTATCAAGAGAAGGAAAAGGGAGGCAGGAGGAAGGGGAAGCAGAAGAAAGAAAAAACAAATAAAGATGAGGAAAAATTGAGGAGGAAAAGGGGGAGAAGGGAGAAAATCCAAAAGCAGGAAAGGGAAAGGCACTAGGACAGGGACAGGGGCAGGGAAAAAGAAAGGGAAAGGAAAGAGAAAGGGAAAGGAAATAGATAAATAATTGCCTTTTAAAACTGGAACCAGAAAGAGGCTGAAAGACATTTTCTTAAACACCTTAAATTGTACTAGTTAATCTCTAAAAAGATACAGCCATTTTACTGTTGGGGTATTTTTCTTGCTATTTTGATTTTGCTCTTGGCATTTTAGTAAATGTTGGGATATTTTTCTTGTTATTTTGATTTTGCTTTTGGCATTTTAGTAAACATACTTGCAAGTTTCCTTTTAAGAATGACCTGTGATGCTGTAAAACAATAAAACAATCTACATCCTGTTATATACTATGCATTGCATAGAATAAGATGAGACCAAACATTACAGTTACATTAAGTTTACTGCAGGTATAAACTTACTTAAGGAAGCCTCACAAACTAGCTGGTACAGTTATCGCTATTTTTAAGAGGAAATTATTTAAAGATATATCTTCTGCGGGTCAACATTTTTGTTACAATTTGATTCTCTGTATTATTAACTTTTCCTTCAAATGCTTTCCTTTTTTCATGTGTTTTCTATGAGATTTGAAACTGCTTTTTTAGTAGTTTGTCTGCTGCACATTTTCTTCACTGTGCTGCTGGTCACTTTTCCTCACCAAAGTTCTCATAGCATTTTATTTTTTACTTTCACAGATTTTCATTCATGTTCCAGGATTTCAAATCTGACATGACATTTCTGTTAGGAACAGATGATGTTATTATTACAAGGCAGTCTCTGGGTGTTCCCCTCTTGAGGTTTGGAAGAGCAGTCATGATATGCCCTCAATAGCACTTGGGAGAGACATGCCCAGCTTTCCTGATGGTAGAAGTCTGACATCAGTATGCTCAGAAAAAACAAAGGGCTATTGCACAAGCTACAGGCATCAAGAGTAGGGCTGATCTCCTACTGCCACCACTTATACACCCTTTCTTTTTTCCCAAAAAAGAAACATTCCTACATTTTCAACATTCATACTCTCATCATTTCCTAAATAAACTTTTTTTATTCTTCTTCAACCGCTTTGATGCCATTTTTTTGAACTTAGGGTTGCCTTGGTAGTTTTTTCTTAGCTTGCAAACCACGAAGTTCTTGTCCGCTTTCTTGTAATCACACCATTAGTTTGTTAGTATAACTAGATGGCTAAGATTAGCTGTCTACTGTGATATCAGGAGCATGTCTGTGATATCAGGAGCATCTGGCAGTTCTCATGTTGCTATCTAGCTGGAGTAGCCATATAGTCAGGGCATACTCCCTTTTTTATTATTTAATAGCTCTGACAAAGTTTCTGATACTGTATTCTGCCATCCTCCAGAGCCTGAAGCAGCTACTGAACAATTATCTGCCATACTTCAACCCCAACTGACAACTAAGTACCATGCAGACATTCACTCACCATCTCTGCCCCCTCTGAATTTCAATGCAAACTCATCTCTTTCTCACAGTTCTGCTTCTCACCAGAATTGACAGGGATAAAATGTCTGCAACGCCTCAGGGCACTCAGATATAATTCCTGAGAAAGTCACAGAAAGTCTTTGTTTAACGATAATTCACATCATTTTTGCCAGGCGTGTAGTAGATTGTAATTTATTTAGAGCAGGGTTCTCTTGTCAAAGGGATACTTCCTCCTGGAGAGGTGGATCATAACTCTGTTCATTTGTCTCTTCTTGTTCGGAAATAGAGAGCAAGGTAAAGAAGAATATGCAATCAAGAAAAACAAACAAATAAACTCAAATATATTTTCTCAGGCTACTGGTGCTAAGTTTGAGAATGACCCCACATCACTGAAGCAAGCTTTGCAGCTGTATTAAGTGCTGTCAATGACAGAAACACCAGGAGGGACAGTGAGAAATAATTTGTCTATACTGTTATTGTCTCTCTCTGGGATGGGTAGAATAGTGCATTGAGCAAGTGTTAATTTGGTGTTTCAGTGGCTGTAAGGCTTCCTGATTTGCACTGCTTCAGCTGCTGTGGCTTGAAGCAGGGCCAATTCATGTCTGCTTGCAGCCACCACTGTAAGAATGATTTTAAGGTCTCTTTCAGGGAATAGTCAATTACAAAACAAGCACTTTTTCAAAGTGATCTATTTTTCAGTGAAAACAATATATCAAGAGTAAAAAACAAATCCAAAAATGTTTTAGCAATAATCACAAAATCCCAGAATGTGTCTGGTTGGAAGAGACTCCAGCTGGTCAGCTCATCCAACCTCCCTGCTTGTCCCAGAGCACACTGCCCAAGACTGCATTTAGATGTTTTTTTAATATCTCCAGTGAGGAACACTCCACAGTCTCTCTGGGAAAAGTGTGCCAGTGCTTGGTCACTCCCACATTAAAGAGGCTCTTCCTCATATTAAGGTGGAACTTTCTATGTGTCAGTTTCCGCCAATTGCCTCTTGTCCTGTTGCTTGGCACCAACTAGAAGAGCTTGGATGCATCTTTTTGACACCATCCTTTCACACTATAATTGCAGTGTCCAAAAAAAATCATAAAGAACTTTATGTTCAGAAGTTTCTTAAAAGAGAACAGAAATCACTTTCAAAATTCTTGTGACTGGAAAAAAAAAAATTACTCTATTTAACTCTTCATATGACAGTGTGTGAAAACAATGAAAGAAAAAAAATAATTTCCAAACAAGATTAGAGGGTGGGGCAGAGATATTCTTTTCTTCTGGGATTTTAGAAAAACACAAGAAGGAAGCAACCATTAAGAGAAATGCCTGTCATTTCTTTCAAGATATAATATTTTGTTATAATATTTTTAATTTTTTTTTAAGTTTTAGGTTTTTTCAGTTTTAACAAAAAAAAACCCCATAGCTCGTAACAAATCAGGAATCCATTTTTAATAATGGCAGAAGAAAAGATTAGAGAGGTTTTAAAACACATGGAGTTACTCACTAGTGTCTTAGAATATATCAGGGTACTGAAGCATAAGTAATCAGCCTATATCCTCCATAGCATCATGGGTAATCAGGAGTCAGACAGTCCTGACACAACTATTCTTGGATTACCACTTCACACAGCATTTTGTCCCAACTGATGGCATGGTATTTATGCAGCAGTTTTTCTGGTAGTGCCACTGTCTCCCATTTGAGTGACAAAATCTGATGGTGCTCACAGAGGGACAGAGAACATCGATACCATCCTGACAGGATTTCTATGCTTCTGTCAGTGTTAATTTGGGTTCCCTATGTCCTCAAACTATGACCAGAATGATATCTGCTAATCTTGGTGACAGTTTACTGGTATTCTCTGATGATGAACATTAGTTTTGACCCTTTGGGCTGTGGTTTAAGTTTTAAAGAGCTGGGGTGGCTGTTTTTTGAGGTTTAAGCAATGTTTCACCCTAGTGTAATAAATATTTAACCAAATTTCATGTCAAGATTTTTCAAGTAAATACCAAAAATTAGCCCCAAAATATCCAATGGCCATCTACTTTACCACATGAGCCATGAGCCCTCTTATACAGTTTGCTTAGAAGACAGACATTTACTGCTATTGAAGCAGTATTGTAATGTTTTGAGATTCTTCTTCTGTGACTTGAGATTGTCCTTTCAGGGAAATAAATTCAACAGTCTTCATCAAACCAAACTAATCTAAACTAAACTAAATACATTACAAGGTATCTAGGATGGGTGAGTAGTCAAGAAAATTTTAACACAGCCAAAATTCTCCTTTCTTCCCCCACTTCCCCCAAGAACGTAACACTTTATTAAATACAAATATTTATTGTATACACACATAAAATACATTTATTAAACACATAATCTCAAAAACCATTCTGGTGTCTTTATCGGCCCAGGAAGAAGATGTCCATGCTAGCTAAGTACAGCCAGACTGCATTTCCCTAGTTAAGCTATTATTGCAAGTAAAGAACAGAATTACTGTTTCCTTACAGCCTATCATCTGGGTTACCCTTGATTTCCACTTCCTGGAAGTGCTGACTCAGGATCACCATAGTGAACTATGGTGCAAATCTCACAGCTGTTATGCTGAGAGGCTGACATAACATTGCATATATATTTTTTATGCTTACTAATAGAATACATTATGACTATTTCAGTAGACTTGATTTGTAGCAGAGCTTAATAAATGCTGGGACCTTTGCTATCTGTTCATAGTCATAGAGAAATTGTGTGTACTGGGAGGTAACTTCATGTCTTAATAAATAACCTTATAAAAGTTAAAAGTCAGCATTTACTCTAGTGGCTAAAATAAAATCTTGCTAGTGTAGTGTTGCAGTGTTGTAAGGTTAACTGCATTCTTTCCAATGTGAAGCTAAAATTAGACTGTTAGTTTTTTACTGGCAGAAGAGCTGAGCAATCTGAGGATAAATTTAAGGCATTTTATACAGTCTACTGGCTGCAGTAGGTACTGGAGTCAGAGTTTATTCAAGAGCTGGCATGTTTTTTGAAGCATTCCATTTAATAGGTGGCAGATCACATTGCAATACGCTGCTTAAGACACTTCACCATCTTGCACTGTGATATGTCAGCATATGGTAGAAAGCTGCATTTCATCACATGAATTGTTGTAATGTTTCCTGAAACATAGCATGAAGGAAAGCCTTGTGACAGCTCACTTACCCATTAAGTGCTAGTATCAGATTTGTAATCAAACACGAAGACAAGAGCAGACAGTACCATGGTTCATCAAGTAGTATAATTATTTCTGAATACCAGGCACACCTCTGGAATCACTGAAGTATTTCCCTTTTTCTTTCCTTGACTTTCATTTACGACTACGGGTATCAAAAGTGACAGCTGATGGAACAAATATTTCTGTTTATGTTGTTTATACTATTAGTATAATTAGTGGCATCAGTCATAATAAACAGGCACAGCATGCAACAGTGACACTCCTGCCATTAAACAACACTAATGCAGAAGCAAGAAGTGCCTTGAAGAACACTGTATCCAAAGCTGGCTGAAAGCAGTTTCTTAAATCTATGTATGCATGCAAGTTTCTGTAACAGACTTTTTCTGTGTCAAATGTTCTGGACAACTCCCCCATGATTCAACTATATTTTATGACTATATATGTAACCAAAATATACATTAGAGAGAGTGAGATAGAAATATAGTGACATATGTCTGTAATATAGCCTACTATAATATAAATGACAGCTGCCTTTTTGGGTTGTTTTGGTAGATTTGTAGTTGTCAGTGCTGGATGAAGACTAGATTTTTCTGTTCTTCCTCAGGTCTTTGAGTAATTATCCCAGAGGTGATCTGGTTTAAGTCAATCCAATTACCTGGCAGACAAAGCAGCCACAAGCATCTGTATGTATAGCAACACAACCCAGCCACACGAGTATTGTATTAACACAATTTTTATAAGCCTGAGTAGACACAAAGGTTGAAAAATAGATAGTAGATGCAAAAAGGGTGAAAGAATTTTAAAAAAAGAGAAAAATCCAAAAATAGCTCTTTCTTCATTTTAGAAACCTGTGCCTGCACTCACAAATTACATAGATGTCAAAGGGAGGATTTCACTTCAGGTTTTCTGAGCCTTGCATGCAAGTGTACCCTTTCTTGTAGTGGGCAAGAAAATTGCATGTCTTTATGCAACTAATTTACATGCAATATGAGGTGACGTCAACAGAATGTCACACTAGTCGATAATTTCTTACTCATCTATGTTAAATGTCTTGATGGAGAGTTCTGTGCAGGCAAATGTACAGAAAACCAATCATTAATAGCTCTATTTTGCACATTTTGGGAGTTTTTTTGGTGTTTTTTTTTTTTATTTATTTTTTTTTCTCCCCACTCAGACTTAGGTCAGGATTTGTCTGAATTTTGGAATTCTTCTCAGAAGAGAAATTACTGACTCTAAATTGTCTGGAAGAAGGGGTTGTGTGATAGGGATTTTCATTGTTGCTTCTGAGTTTTACCTGTTCTTCTGCAGGCCACTAAAGTGTTAAGCTAGTGGTTTCTGTCAGCTCTGAAACCATTTAGAAATAAATTGTTTTACAAATAATGTTCTGTCATCTAACAGCATTTAAAATTATTCCAGGAGGCATTCATGCATGATGAAACTATGGAAAATTAGCCTTCCCTGCCAAAGCTTTGCTGTGCTTATCTCTGCCACCTTTTGACATGAAGTGTAAAAATACAGAACGTGAAATGCTTTGTTAAAAATGGATATTGTCAATGTATAAATAATTGACAATATCCTAATGACTGCTCGTGCACCTGTTGCTCTTTTTGGCAGCTATCAGCAAAATACTAAAACAACTTTGAAAGAAAATATGCATCGTGTGTTCTTTGACAAAATGTTACCAGCCGTAAAATTTCAAGTGATTAAGTAAATCTAATCTGCAAGGATAATTTAAGTTTCGATTGGACTGCAGACTAGGAGTGGGGATTTTAAGTTTTAGGAAAAAAATGTAACTGCTTTCCCTTTTGCCCATTCATTCTTGTCCCTTCAGTCCTGGAAAAAAAAAAAAAAAGAGCTGCATGATATCAGTTTACACATAAGGATCAGTGAGCCAAGAAAAAAAAAGAGTCAAAAAACCTCATACTATACCCCCAAGGTGTTCCCATTGGGATCCTAGAAGCTGGTCAGCTGCAGATGACTGTATAAAAGGTGGGAAGAAAGTTATACACTCTGGCAAGTCTCTCTAGAGTTAGCAGTAACTCCACCTTTGGGCTCAGGACAAGAAATAATGAAACATGCTGCTAGAGAATTAAAAGTCAATCTATGCCAATTTTATTTCTCTGAAAAATTTTTTGTTTCTTATCCACTGTCTATAAATGGAGAATAAAAAAATTAAGCAATTCACAGGTATGGCATGTTATGGCATTGTCCCTGTTTTGATGAAAATTTAAGGCTTTTCTCAGTGGGCTTCAGAGTAACATGTATCAATAAAGCATGTTATTCCTAAGGCAAACAAAATCCTATAAAACATAGCACAAGAAAAGTTACATCTTTGTATAAATATTTGAAGATATTCTTCTGCTGGTATCACACAATCCTCAAGGGAATTCCTCTCTGCTTCAGAGAGTAATCAACATGAGGTAAAAGAAAGAGCAAGTTTGAATGGTAGAGCTCCAAAATGGTCTACCATATGATGTGGTGCCAGCAACTCAGTAAAAGAGAAGGGGAAGTAGCAAATTACCTTATTTCCCTGACAAAGACACCACCCAATCTAAGTTATTGTTTGGGACTTTTGTAGTATCAGCTACCACTTCTTTTTAAAAAAATTTAAGCTGTGCCTATGAAGATGCTTCAGGTTATGGTGTTCCTTATTTTGTTACAGAATGGACTTCTGGTGAAGCAATAAAATTTAAGGATGAAACTGCATGCTAGGATTCTAGATATTATCTGTAGGATTAATGTCATTGATTCACTGCAGCCATAGGATTGCAATATCTGAAGGTAAAATGGTTTCTATCCACTTTATTTCCAGTGACGTAAAGAGGGCTCGCATACTTAACCATTGTCTGAATAAGACATTAAACTATAAGAATTTAAAAATTCCATTGGGAAAACAAAAAACATCCCTGTCACATATATAAAATATGACCTTTACTACTGAGGAACACTTTCTTATTTTTCCTCATCATATACAATCATCAGAGATGAAAGAACCAGTCTTGGTAATTATAGCTGCTTTTTTTTTTTTTCTTTGGCTTTGATTTTATTCAAACACCAAAAGAAGATACTTCTTTTTTTCCTAAACTCACACAATTGCACATAAACTTTTTCCTTCTCAATTTCATACTCAGGTTCTATGAAGTGTGGTAAACACGTGCAGTATTTTCCCCTTAATCTTAGCCATGAATAATAAGGAGAATTTGACCTAGTCCTCCTAAGAAACATCTGTGAAATACATGATCTCCTTGTGTTCCCATTTAGGTCAATCAAATCACTTCCCCTAATTTCTATGCAAGGAAATTTGTGTTTATGATTAGAAATGTAAGTACTGTACCAAAGAAGTTTAAAATTACAGAATATAATGAATGCAAGGGCTATGTTTCAGATCCATTAGTCTGCATAAAATGCTTGTAGGAAAATTAAAAATAAATAGTAACCACGAAAAAAAAATCCCAAGTTAAACAAACAAAACCAGAATGTCTGGATAGCATGTTCTTTAATTGGGGACAGAATTGTTTGATCTAAGTATGATTTCTTATGTGAGAGTCCAGCATAAAGGTGTTTCAAAAGGCATCTTCCATCATTCTACATTGGTGTACAAAGCATTTGAAATATCTCCGGATAGCTGAGATACTGAAAACCGATTATGTTAGCACAGCACTCTGCTCTGACTTTCAGAGACACAGAAAGAGCTCTCTGCACTGCTTTCTTTTAAGCTGTATGAATAAGGGTAAGTTACATTTATTAAATGGTCTTTAAGCCACTCATATTCTAAATCTTCTTGAAGTTTCTAACATACCTTTTTTTGCAAATTCATTGTGGTATCTTAAACTGTGAAGCTTGCGCTTCTCTTTCTTCTTCTTTTTCTCTGTATATGCTGTGTGTAATCAATAAAGATATAATGCAAACTGCTTAATATTAAATACTTCTAGCACAACATAGACAACTGTCTAACCTGTTGAGGAAAAAATATAACTTATTAAAGAAGTTGCGTCTGGTGTTCTAATATAGCCATTTCCAGATGATCAGAAATATTTTGCTTTTGAAGAGTAGTATGGAATCGAAATGTAACTAAAGCGCCCATAGTCAACCAAAGCAACAGCTGAGGAAAGTAGGGCAGAACATGTCACAGAGACCTGGCCTGATGTAACCATGGTGAGTGAGGCTAAACTGAGCAATGGGCTGTCTCACAGTAACACATCTTGGAAGGAAAGGTGTATGAGCAACATCTTGGTATTTGTTAAATCAAGGTAGTCCTGATTTAAAGAGTATTCTGACATGTGAACAATACTCTTCTTTAAGTGTGTGCAAAAGGGAATGAACTTTTTTGTGACTTCTCACTATCTTTTAATGTCTGACTGTTTAGAAATTATGATTGTATTTTTTTTAAACTGCCCTGGAAACAAAAAGTAGCATTACGTGGGTATAGAGTAGTTGCATAGTTGCAGTATGAGCAACTGCAATTCTCTTCCACAGAGTTTGCACAGGAAGGTAAATATGCTCACTTAAAATTCATTGGCAGGACAGTATGAGTCATCAAGAGAATCTATGAATGGACTATATAAACTCTCAATTTAATTTACCTTTTCCTATGGGACAGCTTAAAGGTGAACAAAAGTCTGTTTAGTTATAATCTTTCTTTCAGCAATAAGCATACTAAGTGGAAACTGTACTACTATGGGATTGACATATTCTGACAGAGGAAATTATAAGAGAATGGAAGGAAACACACAGCTGAAGCTCAAATACTGAGTTAACTCACATTAGATAATTCAGATATCAAATAAATAAATTTCTATTCAAAGTAATAAGATTAAGACCATCCATAACCTCTGAACCAACTTCATTCTTGCTGAAACTAAGTCATAGTGTTAGACTCATCCTGACATTTTTTTTACTTGTCTCATGAGTCACTAGCATAGGTTTGAATGACAGTTCCATAATCACATAATCGGAAGTGATGGTTACTCCTATAAAGGCTTTATTTTATTTCCTATAAAGGAAAAAAATAATTAAACCAGATTTAAAAGTAACATTCTTAAGTGTTAGTTCCAAAATCCTGATTGACTTACTCTCCACAGCAAGCATGTAATTACCCTACTAAATAACATAAAAAACACGCAACATAATTTTAAAAACAATAATATAAATATTGTGGAACTTTAGTTTGCATTATAGTAGCACTTTTTTGTATAATTCCTGTAATTTCAAGCTACCTATTTCTAACACTTATATCAAGTTCTATTCTTCATATGTTTTCACCTGACACACCTGGACTTGTAGAAAAAGATTCAAAAAATAAAATAAAAAAGAGAGAAGTTTACAAGTACAAAAATAATTAATCTTATCTATGCAAAAGGCACTCTTGCAGAAAAATAACCTCTTGAATTACATAAACTTCTATTTCTGTTAAACTTTGCCTAAATTTTACCAGCATTCAGAGCTTTGGAATTCAGGAAATGACTGCAAAAAAAGCCCACGATGATAATAAATGTGGAAATATGTTAGTCCATTTTTTATTTTTTTTTTATTTGTGATATTTTCTATTTCAAATTGCACTAACCTCAGTGGAGCTGGTGATATAAAAAAATGCAGTCACCTATGCAGACAGTGACTTACACACTGGTACTACCTACCCTGAGATTTTGACAGTATTTCTGTGACACAGTGACCAGCACGTTGAGAGCTGAACCACGTGCTCCTTTTTTTTTTTTTTCTGTCAGATAGCTATCATTTGAAAATCACCTGAACTGTAAACACCTTCCTTAACAATGACTGCATCATAATTCCTGAGTTAGGCACTTCAAGCAAATTTTGTCTCTTCAGATCTTTAGGACTTCCAAAAGTTCCCCTGAAGAAAGAACAGGTATATTTACAAAAAAATTCTTTCTGGTCCATCACAAATTCCATTCAATATACACAGATTAGAGACTCATGTTTATACAGTGAAAATTTAAGCTAAACTTCTAATCTCCTTATTGTACTGAACACATTTTTTTCGGGAGTAGCTAATTTATTTAACTGCCTAAAACACAGATATAGATAGGTGTCACAGCACAGCCAGTCTGCAGCTGGGCAAATAATTCAGCCGTAAATAAGAAACCTACTTTGGCTAGCCTAGCTCAACAAACAGGTCCCTAGGTGAACAATGACAGGATATACTCCAACCCAAACTGAGACTTCACCCAATCATGTTCCATCCTAAGCAGCAGACTTCTCGCTAGTCAGAGCTGGGCAGTCAGAGATCCCAACCAGTCAATTGTCTAAGCCTGGGAAATTCAAACCTCCTATTAAAAGGGTGGTCATACTAAACTCAGTGCTGTTTGTTGAGGATGCTCAAAGAGTTCGTGTCATCTCTGTCTCCAACCAACAATCCCATCATAACAGATCAGCATAATTTAAATCTCATTTTCCCATTAAATCCCAGCCATTTCTATTTCTTGGAGGACTCTCACTGATACCTAAATACCAAGGATTTTTTAACCATCTAATTTTTCAAACATCTGCTTTTCCATGTTAAAAATCAAAACAAACCAAAGCAAAATATATATTTTGAAATGTGTTAATTTCTGGACTCAAAATTACAGGGTTCAAATGTAGTGTGATTCTGTCCTTAAAGTGGTGTGATCAAAAAACTGCACAGAAGCACTCTGAGACCATTATGCCTAGAAAAGGCCAGAGAATCAGAAGGATTACATGATGCAATTTATTTAAATATCCCTGCCATAAGTATCAGTTCTGCACCAAAAATGTTAAGAATTGATCAAGCTCCTGACAGAACAAACATGCTCGGAAACAGAGGAAAAAAACTGTTACAGCTCTAAGCTATTCCCTGTAACTGAATCTGCAGTTTGGTGTTTAGGCACAAGATTGTAAAACAACATTAGCAGCCGTTAGAAAACAAGGGCTGAAGCAATAAACACCATTTACAAGTATTATATGCTCAGTAAAATTTCCCAGTATAGAACAGTATTTCAGTCCTCTTGGGCCTATTTCATGGAATTTGAGTTGATTTGTAGTTTTTATGGGTCTCACAGAGGCTATCAAAGAAATGTTTGAAAACAAATTTTTGAATTAAAGAGCAAAGGAAGGTTTATAGTATTTTTACTATATTTTACTATATTTTTACTATATTTTACTTATTAATCAAGTATTTTTTCACGTTTATCTAATAGCTATGAGAAAAACTAAAGTATGTTTTTATGTTGATAATTTTTATAGAATGGATAATTTATTTATGATAGAAAAATATTCTCCTAAAAGAAACTATGTTGTTCGGAACAAATACATAGATGAATACTTTTCAAATGATATGTATTTCAGTTTTCAAAGCAAAGAGCTAGTGAATATGTTTTAAGCTAGGTGCTTTTAAACCATTGTGGTTAAACAACTTTTCTTAAATTAAGCATGCAAACCATTACATTCAACCTCTTACAAATACTTTTTTAAGGCATTTCTACTGCCTGTGTATTTGAAAAGCTATGTAATGTACAATGGTATTGCAGTTTGCAGTAAATGGATTATTGAGAAAAAAGTAACCATTCTGAAAGAACAGAATGTTTCCATCAGTGCATCTGGAATAATATTAACACTAGAGTGAGTAGCTTTTCAGTGTTTATTTTTTACTGATTTTAAATTGAGATTTTTCAGTGATTCTAGACAAATTTAGAGTCTTGGGATGACTTGACAGGTGTTTCAGGTCAAGCCTCTCTTGTAAGTCAAGTTTCCAGCTGACCAACACAATGACTTTGAGAACATCTACATGGCTGAACAGTTTGCAGGTTTGCCATCCACCCTTCTGTAGTCAAGTTTAAGTTGGGAGACCATCTGGAAATTGTACAGGAAGGCTTTTGGGCTCAGAAAATAATTCTGGAATTATTCTTCTCTTTCTTGACCTTAATGTTTCTAAACATACTACTTAGTAACAAATTCAGCAAACTTGTGCTTTAGGCAAGTACTTTAATAGTACTTTTGAATTCTTTTACGGTCTTAAAAGTGAAGTATGTTAATCCTAACAGAATATATAAATACAGTTATTATAGTTGCCTGATATTGATAATTTATAGCTTAAGATACAGATAATGAATGAAAATATTAGTTGTTTATTAATAGTAGCCTACTAATGAGAGGCTAACGATAATGTTCAAAACAAGACAGAGTATCTCTTAATAATCTGCAAAAATATAGAAATCACACTGCTAGCTATTTCTGCTTCAGAGATTAATGTTTTGTTTATTATAATGTATGCCACAAATTGAGATGTTCTTTCTTAATTATTAATACCTACATTTTTCGCTATTGATGACTGACCGAAGATAAAACCAAGCTTCTGTTTAGAGACCTGCAGATTACTTCCTTCCTCCTGCCCAGTCTTAATACAGTCGTAATTTATTTTGATGCAGACTTCATTTTTTCCAGTAATTATGACCTGATTTAACATTTTGCAAGAGCATCTGCCAAAATCTGTTGACTTTGATGCTGATTGGTGTAAAATGTAGAATTTACAAACCATTGAGAAATCATTCAGTGCCATGCCCTGCAATTAAGAAGAAGTCAAGCAATAATAAAATCCAATTAACTGCATGCTTACATTTAAAATTTTCATACTACAGTCAGAAAAAAGAATACAAAGTCAAGAGCAATAGTTTAGCAGGGCTGAGCTTGGGAACACTTAGGGGAATAAGAAAGCCTAAGTATAAGACAGCCTTCTTTCTCTGCCTCCA
>WBND01000328.1:364347-388877 GCA_013398595.1 Tychaedon coryphoeus
TGAAACTGACAGCAATTAATGCTGCTTCAAAGAAGGCTACAAAATTCAAAGGAACTTAGAGAGAGAGAGATAGAATAAACAGACTATAGAAGTCTGTGACTTCTGTTGACTCAAAAGCACCTAGATGTTAACTAGTAGAAATGGTAAAGCAGGCTAACCCTCTTCCTGACAAAGCTGTCCTCCAGGTAATGCCAGCTTTTGGGATTCTGTATTGTTTTAGAATAGGTGAAGTGCAGATGTTTGACATTAGAGTTTAAAACTATGATATTCTTTGAGAAAAAAAATGGATTGGTAATGAGTAATTTACTGAATTTTACAAACCTGACTGTTTTTATTCATGCTTCTGTAAAAACGTCAATGTGGCTCTAGAGTTATTGTCTCCTGTGAACATGTAAATAGTAAACCTCAGGCTGAACAGGTTAAAATGAATCCAATTAACTCTACAGTGATATTCTATGTGAAAAGGTGATATATCTCCCTGATAAAACTAGTAGTACACATGACCAGATATTTGTGCATCTCTCTCAAAGCACAAATTCTGTATTCAGTGCATAACTGCAGGCTCACTCTGTATTCTGGAGCCATTAAATTGCTGAAAATGCTTTTTCTCTTGCCATGCTCCAATAGGAAGATAATGCTGCTGCTAATTGTGGATTCACAAAGTAATGGGTTACAAGTAACCTCCAGAGATCACCTAACCTAACTCTCTGTTCATAGCAGGTCTAATTGGATACAGAGCCCCCAGACCTTGGGGTTCTGAGACATGAATTTCTACAGCAATGTACATCTTACAGTGTCTCTGAGTACTAGTTTCCTTATTTGATTGTTCATGGTAAAAAGTGCTTTCCTTACAGCTCATTGGAATTTATCAGAAAGTCTCAGACTTATTGTCTCTTGTTCAGTGGACTTGTGCAGTTCTAGTTGGAGACTGGCTTCATCTTCTCTGGGTTCTCCCAGAACTAGATAGTAACAGATACCTATCAGCTATCCCAGAAATCATCTTTTCTGCACGGGGAACCAGCCAAGCTCCCTCAGACTTCATCTCTTTGGATCCTGAGAACTTTAGCAGACCTTACTGGGCCTCAACAGTTTCATCTAGGGCCCTTGGGACCCCTATACAAGTGCCCATGTGTGTACAAGAATGATTGCCTCATCTTTGTCGCCTCACAAATATGTATTCATCTCAGTCTTTTGAAGTTTCCAAAGATTGCTGATAGAATATCTAAGATCCAGAAAAGGAAGTTAAGGTAATAGAGGGAAAAATAGGGAGAACAATCTCTTACCACTTCCACCTTTGCTGAGAATGCACTATTGATTTGTCTTGGTCTTTAATATAATTTTCTATTTGCCATAATTTTACTTTTATTGAGGTACCGTCAGTAGTCAAACATATATTGAGACAATGGGAAAGGGTTAGGGAACCATGTGAAAACATTGCTTATCCAAACCTGTGACTAAAGGCTTCTATTTTCCAGTTCCGGTTGGTTTTACTCCTGCTGCTAGCTACTGATGTGAAACTGATTTACAAAACAGCAGCTGAAATGCACTGCAGAGGAAGATCCTAGTGTCTGTTGGAAACCCTTTCTGTGACAAGAAGTGGAATTGAAATGTATCACACCGTAGCTAGTAGCAGTGTTGACTATTTATGATAGGCTGATGATAGTTTGGACTTGACAACTAGGGCTGATCATCCGTGTTCCTTAGAAAACTGTGTACTAGTCAGCATGAAGAAAATCAATTTTGCTGTCCATTGATTTCAGTCCTGTCACTTTAAACCAAGTCAATATGGAGGAATTGGAAGGAATTATGTAAGCAGAAAAAAAAAGGCAGAAAACAATTTTTCTGTTAGAAAATTAATAGTTTATGATTATTTCTGGTGCAGGCTGAGGGGAAAATATGCAGCAACACATGAGAGTCATCCATATAAATTACAGAACAAGCCAGCACAGCAATCAGTTCTTCATACTCGATTCTGAAGAAGTGGGACCAGTGTAACTACATCCCCACTAAAAAAGCTGCACATTTTTGTTGTTTTATACATTAGACAGCTCCACCTGTGCTATTACTTATGTATAGCTTTGTTAGGCTGTTACAGAGCTCTGTGTCAGCTAACAGGCATTTCTGTGACTGCCCTGAGACTCATCATGCTCCTGAGCTCCCCAGGCCTCTGCCAGCCAGGGCACTCAGGGGCACCTGCTGTGTTTCTGACAGGGCACTGCTGCAAACAGGCTGAGCCTTATGCTATCAGGGCATTGCTTCCTGTAATGAGATTTAAAAGTCCCTCTGTATGTATAGATACAAGTACGTGTATGTACATGTACATATCTTTGCGCACTTTTTTCCGTTTCCCAATGTGTATCTAAAGAAATCAGCATTATTAGTGGGGTAACTGGGGCATGATAGGGTGGGAGTAGGTGTTAGTGGAGCAGTAACAACCTTTCCCCTCCATCAGTTGGCACTCTGAAATTCATTAGTTCATTTTTTTCTCTTACTTGTTAGAAATAACCCAGAGAATACATATATATAGGTATAAATGTACAGCTGCTCTCTCACAATCAGCTCAAGCTTCTGCTTAAAAAAATTCAGCTGGATTAAAATTCACAATATGAGTACTTACATTTCCAGATATTGAGTTTAAGAGCATTTAGATAACATTTATTTTCAATGGTGTGCATGCTGAAACATTTATCTCTAACAAATGAGAGTGGAAATGTGTCAGTATACTGGAAACTATCCTACTAGGGTTACAAGCATCAACACAGAAGAGATAAGGAACCACTTGTGAAACATCTATCTTCTCTTGGAGACAGAAAGGGATTTACTTGTAACTAGACAGCAGAAGAGCAAATGGAGGATTAGGGCCCAGTTTTAAAATTCTGTTCTATCTTCATTGTCCTTTTTCTGCTCTCATTAAAGTCTCTGATAAAAGAATGTAGAGAAACCAGCAGTTACCATGAGACTTTTACACTTAAACATAAATTACCCCATGTCTCCCTGCCTTTCATAGATGTCAAGTGGAGTGAAGCAGCCATAGATTGATGTAAAATGTAACCTTGGCTTTTGTAACACCTTTCTTAGTTACTTTTGTCTCTTTAATTTTTTTCACCTCCAATAATTTTTAATTTTCTCAGGAAAAAAATTCCTATTGGGAATGTCAGTGCAAGTTGGCTAAAGGCTGCTTTCATAATTGCTCCTTAGATGCCTTCTGCTTAGATGGACTATCATGATCTGTGCTTTTGTATTTCTTTTGTTAGAGTACCAGACCTAAACGCACAAAATAATCACTTCAACTCGTTTTCCTTCCTCTTCATTTAATTCTATATTTGTAAATATGACTCAGGAAGTGTGATACAACTTCAGAAAATAGTTCCATCTTTAAATGTTGCTCCTTATTGACAGGCAACATAAAAAGAGTATCATAAGATTAGGAGCTCAGTAAGTTTATCCAGGAGGCTGCTGTGTTCTGTCCTTTAGAAATTAACCAGTATTGTGAACCATTGTGGAGAAGGAAAAAAAAAGGGAACAAAGTGAAAGCAGGAAGATTCTTTCTGCTATGAAATGAGTTCATTCAGAAAATTTCACCTGGGGAATAGGTAACTAAGACAAAGCTTTTCTTTAATAGTTTTAGCTTAAGGAGAGGAGGAGATGTGCTTATATCCATCAGGAAAAAATGTAGGATAATATAATAAGAAGATATCTATAATTAGTTCCTTGCTTCTGTAAGATCATAGATAACAGTGTAGTTATTTATGCATTTTCAGTGCCCTGGAGGCCTCATTCTACTGTAATTCAGTATATTAGACTGTGTGTAAGGGGAGGCAGGTGGAAGTAATAAGGCAGCCAAGGCTCTGTGGGAAGACAGAACCTCTTGTCAAACAGACAGATACTCAGGAACATCCTTAGGTCACACTTTCAGAGTCTGGCAAAGTTTGCCTTTTACTTCCCTGACAAAGGAGAAAGAAATAAAAATTGTGTAAAATAATCCCTCTTCCTTGGAAAACCCTTCCATGATTTTCTATATAGGCACTTAACACTCTAGAAGACAGTACCTTTTCTTCTCTCTCCTTCCCACAGAAAGTAAATATTAAAAAAATGAAAATTTATGAATTTGTGAAAGAAGAATATATATTAATATTTTTTTTATTTTTGCCTGTGAATTGTTGTCATTTTTATAGTGACCAATTTTTATAATATCCTGTTTTTTCCAAGTAAAAATCCAAATAAAATAAAGGTGTCCATCTACATACCCTATACTCTAGATTCACAGTATTAATGAAGAGCAATATGGAATTGATTCCAAATATAAATCAGCCAAAGGTTTTTCTGAGTCTTTCATGAGTCAGTAGAGAATTCTGACTGCACAAACTTTGTATCCCCAGTTCTGCAGCATGTGGCAGCAGTCATATATTAACTAAACTCACAAACTAACTTCTGGACTACAGCAAGAGAATACAGATGGAATACTTTACATAATTATGTTCACCAAAATAATTATAACAATAAAAGACATAAAAGTTGGAATAGTATTTCAAATGAACATACATCAAGTGTCTTCAGTAGTGTAATGGAGGAATTTAGTTTGACACATACAAGATAACTCCCTCTATTTAATGGTAAAAGTGAACCAGAACAGCACCTTCTTTCCTTTCCCCATGCTACTTTTCTTTTTGTTTTCCTCTTGATCTGAAACATTTTCTTTTTTTAAATAATGACCCATTGCATGTCTAAATTTATCCTCATTTGAGGATCTACTCTGTTTATTCATGTTACAATTGCTTACTATGTTAAAAGAGTATTCATATATAAAAACAATCTCATATTCAAAATTATTACCATTACAAATCTTTATTATTATTCTGTCTTCAAAAGTATTTATTTATGACAGTGGTAGAAGATTATCTATGACTTTAAAAATTAGAGCATTAATATTAAAAACCTTCATATTGTTTGAATGATGCGTAGTACTTGAGAGAACTCACTACAGTACTCTGAGTGCATGATTAACTGCCGTCCTTTTTTTCAGACAGTAGTATTTAAAGACTTTTACCTTTGAGAGTACTTCAGCATTTAGTTTTAAGGTCAGTGATCTTTAATATTGACCAAATCTTTTGGATTAAAGAAAAGTAAGTGTGGTATGATACATGAAAAAACAGGTAGCCTATTTCAAACCACTTCTAAAAAATAATATGCGATAATATGATCTTGAAATATAAATGAATTCTTTACCAAGAAGGGACAAAAAAATTCTTTATTTTTATATCTAAAAAGGAATATAACGCTAACTCCTAATATATGTATTTTTTTTTTATTTCTGTGCATTTGCCTGCTGAGTATGGCTGCTTTTGAACTCTGTCGCAAACAAATGAATGTTGAACTTACTTCAACAGATACTTTGCCAAGAAATGTGCAATTGCATGAATACATATTTTTCTGTACTTTTGTATAATGAAAATTATATAACAGAATATGATTATATGGTGGATTGACCCTGGGTGGATGTCAGGAACACACCAAGCAACTCAGTTTATCTACCTCTTCAGCTAGAGAGGACAGAAAAATACAAAGAAAGGCTCATGAGTCAAGATAAGGGCAGGGATCATTCACCAATTATCATCATGAGCAAAGCCAGCTTGGGGTAATTGATTTACTGCCAGTTGGAATCAGAGTAGGATTATGACAAATAAACCCAAATTTAAAAAACATTTTCCCTGGACTCCTCCCCTCTTCCCTGACCCACTTCCATTTCTTGTTTTGTCTCCTTCCTCCCCCTAGGTGGTGAAGGCTTAAAGTGTATGAGGGCTGTGGTCGATTCATTATGCACTATTTCTGATGTTCGTTCCTCCTCACACCCTTCTCCTTCAGAGTGGAGTCCCTCCCACAGGACAGAGTCCTCCGTGAACATCTTCAATGCTGGTGATTCCCACGTGCCTGCAGTTAGTTATCCCCTGGCTGCTCCATTGTGGGTCCCTTCAGGCACAGGCTGCTCCAGCGTGGGTGCCCTGTGGAGTCACAAGCCCTGCTGGCAAACCTGCCCAGCCTGGGCTCCTCTCTCCTCAGGCCCGCACCTCTGCCAAACCCTGCTCCATCACAGGCTCCCGTGACCCAGTCTCCTTCGGGCATCCCCCTGTAGTGGGGTCCTCCAGGCTGCAGGTGGATCCCTGCATCCCTGTGGCCCTCCACTGGCTGCAGGGGAGCAGCTTCCTCGCCATGGGCGGCTGTGGGGCCTCAGCCCCAGTGCCTGCAGCACCTCCTGCCCTTTCTGCACTGACCTTGCTGTCTGCAGAGAGTTTCTGACAGATTCTTGTGGGTGTTCCCCTGGCTTCCCTGAATGCCTCCACACCCCCCTGGCAGGGGTCTTAGAGGTCCTGGCATGGTACCCAGGGGTCCTGGGGGCTGGACTTAAGTCCCTGGAGAAATCTGCGAACATTGCGGGAAGAAATACAAGCCACAAAAATAAGTAGAGTATAAATCAGACTGTTAGAAGGTAGAAAAAGTGGATTTCTATGAATGTTTATATTAGGGGGCTCGTGGCTAACATGGAGGATTTTGGATGTGGTATGTCTTTTCCTTCTTCTTCTTCATGCCATCCATGTTGAATGCCAAGCTGGCATCCTTGGATTGGACTGGGACTGAGTAGGACAGTGTTAATAAAATTGTCGTGTATTGGAAAGTAATTGTAAATATTAGGTATGTAATTTAGAGTACATAAGATAAGTCCTGCCCTGAGGGGAGGTATTCTGCCCTGGATCGACGTGCTGAACAGATCTCTGTTAGCTAGAAAAGGAATTCCTTAGATAAGAAACAATAAACAACCTTGAAAAACCCTGGAAAACAGCTTCTGCATTTTCTTTGGTGATCGGGCTGGGAAGAACACGGACTCTAAACCACCTACATGTCCTGCTGTGAGAGGAACTCAGGCTCAGGAGACCCCACATACAGTGACAATTCTCACTCCTCTTTTCTGCAGGGAAAATTGTACAGGTATTTTCCCCTTTCCTAAAATACTTTATCATAGAGTAGCTACTTCCATTGCTGATGGGCTCAACCTTGTGGCCAGTCACAGGTTCAACTCAGAGCCAGCTATGATTGGCTCTGATGTGAGAAGTTTCTAGAAGTCACACCTGTAGCTAAAAAACTCACCACACAAACCTACTCAGATTATTTCTAATATATCTTTGATGTAATTCTTTTAAATAAATTATTCTTAATTTTTTAAGGAAACATGATTAATCACATGAAGATTTAAGAGTAATTATAAAAATTTGTTTTATTATATAAAAGAGTAATATACAGTATAAACAGTATAAAAAGTAATTATTAAATTGGGTTTTTTTTCCCCTGGGGAATAAGATTAGTAGACTTAAAAATCACAAAGCAGAATAACAAAACAGAAAGTATATGTGAAATATAAACTATAGTGACCTTGGAAAGTTGTTGCACTTGTCACTTCTCAGTGTGCAGAAGAACACCAACAAACAATTATTAATCTATAGGAAGTAAATGATATTTTTGTTCTTGAGAAAAGTCATCATTCTTTTTAAGATGCAATATTATCTTAGAGAACACTGGCTCTCAACTGGAGAACTGCATCCATCTCTGCAGTCCTCAATATAGGAAGGATATGGACCTGCTGGAAATGGTCCAGAGTAGAACCATGAAAGCAAAGACCTAGAATACCTCCTATGAAAAAAGGCTGAGATCATTGGAGTTATTCAGCTTAGAGAAAAGAAATATCCAGGGACAAATTATTGCAGCCTTCCATTTCTCCAAGAGATCTTATAAAAAAAGACAAAGAGATCATTTTCACCATGACTTGTAGTGACAAGGCACAATAGCTTTAAATTTGTAAGAAAGTAGAACCTAAGAAAAAAATATTCTGTGGTAATAGTGGTAGGACATTGTAATATCCCATGACTGGAAGTGTTCAAGACAAGGTTGGAGGGGTCTTAGGGAAATGTGGTTTAGTGAAAGATGTCCGTGATTGTGGCAGCAGATAGGATTAAAAAATTTTTCATGATCCTTTTCAACTCAAACCTTTCTATGATCCTATGCCTTTCTATTTGCCATAAAACTTTCCGTGCTGCTGAAAATCTTCAGTTGATTCTAATTTGGTTCTAATTTTTTTCGATAAGTCTTCAGTTCACATTCAGCTTTGAACTCTATAGTCACTTCTGTGACACTTTTTTTTGCTGCAATTAGAATTAGTTTTTCTCTGCCCTATTTTTGAACTAAATACTTTAAACTCAGAAATTTCATTGAACACCAAAACTTCTGTCAGGGGACTTATTGCAAAGAGAAATTAATCTGAAAGGTTCATGTTTTAGGTTTGGACTATCCAATCTGACCAGAAACCTTTCAGCTTCTGACTGTTTCTTTCATTTACACTAACACGCTTCTATCTTGGAAAGAAAAACTTTTTTCTTTTTTACTTTTCTTTTTTTTCATGAACAAGTGTTCTCTGTAAAGAGAATTATTGTCTTCCACAAACTTGTTCTAGTGACTTCTGACCCTAGCGATTTCTTTCATGAATAAAGTCTGTTTTACTTGAGCTTAACTGAATGCTATTAACTGCCATCAACTTTGTCATTTGAACAATAAAATAAAACCATAAACCATATCATTTCTAAAATTAGGTGAAACTGGTATGTATTGTGGGGTGTCACTACATATTAGCTTGAACACTTCATTAAATGCTATCCTGAATATCAATGTCCATTGGAAACACACTTTTCATAGTGCAAATAAATCTGAAAGAAGTGATAATGGTTCTCACTTTAAAACACATTGATTATGGCTATCTCATGACACACTATTGTTTAGTTTGATCTTCTGTCACTGTTTCCACACCTGAAACAACAAGTACTTCCTAGTTATGAATTATCTGAAGTCTGAGTATAATATGAAAAAATATAAGTTTTGCTTCCATTCAGAGTTTGTGGAAATAGCACCAAAAAATTTCTTGTAAATTACTCTGGATAAATTATTATAGTTGCAGCTTCATGGGAGAAATCTGTCTTAAAATAAAAAATTCTGAGTCCAAGAAGACTTCCCATTTGCAGATACTCTGGAACTCTGCTGCATTTTCTGGACAGTTCATCCTCAATTACACTTGGTCCAGCCATCTCATAAATATTTTTTCACGTTACTGTTTGAAACTTTCCTTCCACTTTCACTTCCTTGTCATTTTGTCCCTTATGTCCATGCATTCACCAATTCATGGTAATTCTGTTTCTTCTCCATCCTGGCAGTTTTTTAATAGCTGAGTAGTGGTCCACATTTTAAGTACTGAAAGCATTCTCTTTTGTCCCTTGACGTTTTCTTTTCATTCCTAGGTAATCTAAACTACTAGCTACAGCAATCCTTCTGTGATTAGTGCCTTTATGTTGCAATAGAGTATACTAGTATTCTCATCTCTAAATTTACAAAAAATCTGATGCTCCTTGAAACCCTTGAGGAAAATACTCTTAGTTCTCCTTGAATTTTGAAGATGCCTCTTCAGGCAGTATAGTTTGCTAGAAAACTGGACTTGTGCATAGAAAAAACAGTAGTTATACATTTTCAATTAAACAACAGATTTGTGGCCTTAAGGGAAAAAGATTGTAAAATAAGGCAAGGCAAGAACTCAGCTTCAAAAGCCTGTACTAGCTGTACTCCACTGACTTCTTTCAGCAGACATTAATATGAAAGCAAGCATTTCTTCTTTGTCCTAGCTATGCAGATCATAATAAAAGGATGTGAAATTAAATGCACCACTTTAGATAGAAACATAAATGTTGACTTCATTCTCATGTTTTGAAAATCAATTACAGTTTTCCCAAGATAGATTATTAAAGCTACTTCAGATACACAAACAGTTCAAGGGAACTAGTTCACATGAAATCACATGAGTCATTGATTTTGCTGAAAGATTTTGCAAAATACCTGTAGGGATTCATGCATAGCTGCTGACCAGTGGATAAAAATTCTAATTGAATAAACAAGGACAAGTTCGCAGATGCTCATTAGTTAGAAGTTTTATTTCATGTAGGATTCAACTAAGGTGACCTTTTCTTAAAAACCAGAGCAGAAATAGCTGTCATGAATGCTATGTATTCTCTAGTCACTTTCAGGCATTTTCTAAGAGCCTCTCACAAAGAGTAATTTCAAATATTTCTCCTTTAATTGATCATATCTAAAATGGGTAGAAACCCACTGACTGCAGGAAGAAAATAATTCAAATTGCCTTTGTCGTTATTTGTATGTCAATGAAGTGCAGAAATAAAAAAAATATGCTGTTGTATTCTAATGAAAATTAAATAAGGACGATGGAAAGCAACTTTTGACATTAAAAAACTGGTTTAAATGAAGGCCACTAATAATATAGAAAAATAAGTACCAGCGTGATGTATAACAATGGAAATATTTGTGTCATGGAAGACACAAAAGCTCTCCAATAAAAACAACAAAAAGAATAGCCTTCCCTCTGTTCCTTGAAAACTTCAACAACCTACTGACAAAATCACTCCGAACCCCACCAAAACTCACACAGAAAGAAGTTGAATGAAAAGTCTGTGCATCCTACCGACCAAAAATCATTCATGGAAGAACGAGGTCTCTTTAAAACTATTTCACAATCATTAATTTCAAAAGAATTTTTCAACACTCCTGAAGCTTCAAGTTCCAGTTGTATCGTAGAGTATGAACCTGAAGTTCCTACTGCAGAACAGTAAATATCTGATAAAAAGGCAGGGACTTCAAAGACTCCAGGAACATATGAAACATTTTTCTTTTTCTTGTACAAGAATATTGGAAGGATTTTTTTCATTCCTTTGTAAAGAAAGGAAGTTCCTTGTATGTTTTTATAAGCCTTACAATGATTACTCCAGGCAAAAAATTAGTAGGGATAAGTAGTAAAGAACAGCAGAAAATAACTTGGTTTTCAGTAAGGTGTATCTGAGATTTTAAATTTAATTTTGTATTTCTTACATGGATTACCATTGATATGCTAGCTGTTTATTTAAAGAAATATGAAGAGTCTTTGGATTTTACAGTTATCTTCTCCCTCTATGATCTATGATCCAGGTTGCATTAGTCTGTATTTGTATTTGTACAAGTTTATCAGTGCAAATTATCAAAATCCTCTTTTACTATATTAGGGTTATAAGACTGTAGGTTTGGAAAAGCAGCACCATCATGGAATTAAGACTATATTGGCTATTATTTATCACCAATTTTATAGAAAGAATGCTACTGCAAACACTGTGTTTGATCATCAGAAATTATTATTAGAATGTGTTATTTGGGTTTCTTTAAATCAAAGCTAAACAGGAATATATACAAGAAAAATACCTTCAAAATCTTCCAATTTCAATTTGAATTGTTGTATACAGTCACATTATCCAATGGTTCTGATCTGAGGCCATGTATTTCTTTCCTAAGGAATTTAAGTTTATCCCATACTTAATTTTTACTTTCTGAATATGAGATTACCTTTAAAAAAAACAGCGAAGAATAGAAAAGTAGCACAATATGTAGTACCTTTCCAAATATAGTTCTGCTGAAAGCATAAAAATCTATTAGAGTATGGAACATTGTTTAATATAGAGAAGCACAATCTTTCTCCTTTGAATATAACCTGGAATTCTACAGTCTTTCTTATTTTTCTTTTACAGCTCTGTCTCTCACAACCCTTTTTTTAGAGAAAAACAAGCTCATTTGTAGATCTTAGACTTCAGAAGAACTTTGTTCTGTGTTATTTTCACATTTTTCAAGTTTAAAAGGTGAAATTTAAAGTGTTGAACATCAAGCCATACAATTCAAAAAAGGGGTCTTTAGAACAAGAAAGGATCTTTTAATAACTGTCACAGAATGCTAGTTCAGAAGTGTGACTCGCTTCCTAGTCAAATGGTGCTTTCTCTCCACGTTTCATGTGGCATCTCCTTTAAGGGGAAATAATGACTTTGTAAGCTGGTTCTCTTTGCGAGGAAGAAGGATAAGTCAGTCCCTTCCAATGACAATGTACAGCTCTGATCCACTCCGTAGAATCCTTCATTTTTGAAATGTCTTACTAAAAAACTAGATTACAAAGCTGCTACACAAAACCTTTCTCATGCTGGGTTCCTGAGAATATACATATGTTACAAGACTAGTTTTTCTGAGATAATGATCATGACCCTTTCTATTTTTTGTTATTGTAAAAGGAAAAAGGTATTTTGGTTTCTTGGCTCTTTGACTTTTGCTCAGATAGTTCGAGCATTTTCATTCATTTGAAACTCAAAACTGAAGATTCCTATGTATCTAGCTGTTCCGTAGGACTGCTAAGAGAAAAATGAATCAGGCACTTATATGTATTTCAGAAAAGACGTTGTAAAACAAAGCATTATGGAAATATTGGAGCAAAACAGGTGAAAATCACATGCAGATCTGTGCAGATCTGTGTACCATAAATAAATTCCTTTTTGCATCTAGACATTCAGGCTCTCACTCCTGTAAGATATTCAAGGTTATTTATAACGTTTTTTAACTAGCCAGAAATCTTCCATTGTAATTTATCATTTTGAAAGCTAAATACACTTGCTCAAGTAAGTTTTTAACAACATAAAATTAAAATACTATCACTAAATATGTGGAACAAAAGATTATTTTGAATAAGAAAAGAATTTAGCATTGAAAAAACGTCTTGCTTCCATGATTTTTTCAAGCATTTAAAGTTTAGATTTATTAATACTTCTTTAAAAGATGAAATTAAGTACTTTGTTATCAATGGAAATTTATAAAGGACAGAAAAAAGACCGTTAGAATATTGAGCAATACTATGGAAAACACTGGCCTTTGTGGGGTTTTTTTCTGTATATTTCCCACACATGCTTCCACGGGGTCTGTCCTGAAGAGTTAAAGTAACAGTAAATACCATGATGGTATTTACATGATGGTATACAGAGGAACCTTTGCTGGTTCCTCTGTTCCACTTGCTGTCTGGATACCCTTTATGCTCTTTCTTTGGAGAGTACTAACTTGGTAGCCACTACTCAGTGCCAATTTTTTTCAGACTACTTTTACCTTTATCAGTATTTCACAAGTAATATGAAAACATTTTGATCCTTTTTGATTTCATATTATATAGTCTTTTCAGACATTGAATGATTGCTTAGATGGGGATCTCAATGAATATGTCAGGAGAGAGACATGGTATTCATATTGTGAAAAGTTATGTAGAGCTGTAATAAAATACATGGTAAAAGAGAAAATAAAGTAAAATAAAATCTAAGTTAATGAACAAGAAGGCATAATAGACCAGATTCTTAGCCATTATAGAATAACACAGCCTCCTTACCAGAAGGAAATAACCTTTTCATCAGGTGCACATCTAATTCCCCATCAACAAAAACACTGAGAGATAAATGAACATGTCTACATTTTTAGAAGAAATTTTGTTTGAAATGATTCAATTAACAAGATACTTGTTCAGTTCCTCATACTTGCCACAAGGAAACTTTCATAATCTACAAAATTGAGATATCATTCTGTGTTCATATATCAGTCTGTGCATTTATAAAAATATGTTTCACCAATGGAACGTTGCTGAATACTAACAAGTGTACTAGGCCACTTAAATCTTTGCATTTGGCTTACTGTCTCCATAACATTTCAAAGTCACAGAATCAGAGAGGGGTTGATGGTCTAGTAACATTCCTGTTTATAGCTCTTTATATGGTTTCTCAATACCATATTCAGGAAAGTTTAAATATCTCTGAAGAATGGAGACCCTTCAAATTCTCTGTGCAATCTGCCTATCTTTGGCCTTCCTCAATATTAAAAAAAAAAAATTTAAAAAAAGAAAAAAGTGTTTTTGTTATTAATACAGAATTTTCTGGCTCTCAGTTTTCACCCATTGACTTTTGTAGTGTCAATGACATGACCAAACTTGACATATGGGAAGCTTCTAGCAGTTTCTCTAAAAAGCCATCCCAGCAGCCCCTGGCACTACCAAAGCCTTGCTGGGCAAATCAGCTTTCACTGACTGTATTAGTTTTGTGTAAGTTCTACAAATGAATTCTGTTTTGCCATATACAAGTCCACACAATTTTTAGAGTTCTGATGATTTGGGACCATAACAGTAGTCAAGCCCTTGAGGTTTGAGGGGAGGGGTGGAGGGGGGTTGTGGTTGCGTTTTTTTGTCTGTTGGTTTATTGGGGTTTTTTTTCAATTTTTTTTTGTTTCAGTTTCTTTTTTGTTTGTTTTGGTTTGTTTGTTTGTTTGTTTGTTTTGTTCTTTTTCTCAATTCAATCAGGAAAAAACAACTTAATAAAATTTTAGAAGAAGAAGAATACACATACTGGCCAAGGAAATTATAACTGGTATCACGGTGTGAGAGCCCCTGAATATGTCTGGGGTGAAAACAAACAGACTTCCAACTATTTAAACTTTGTTTTCCTTGTGCTGTTTGGATGAAGATGCTGATGCCAGATAACAAAACCAACCAACCAACCAAAATAAGTATCAATATTGTTATCACAATGTTAGTTCCTTCCTTTAACCTTTGATAGTCTGAACATTTCTGAACAAAGATGTGGTCTCCTATAGATTAAAAACAATTTGTTGTTCTTTAATCTAGCTGCAACTTTCTAAGCTCTAATTATTTATTATTTTTCAGGGAGGATTTATAAGACATAATTACAGATTTTCAATCAAACTCATAGACAGCAAGCTCCTATAACTCACAAGACAAAATGGTTCAGGCATTGGTGAGTTATACTGCTATTTTATGTGTGGGATTAAAAAATTATAAATTTAATTATAAATTTAAAATAATATATCAGTCACTCCCACTGGAAATAATAAAATAACACTTAACATACATATTGCATTTTAATAAAGCTATGAACTATGAATATTTTGTTGCTGAATTTAAAATCATATGTTAAAATGGAGTACATAATCTATCAAGAATTTTATGGGTGGGTGAAAGGCTTTTGTTAGCATCAATCCTGAATAAATCTGTATTAATTTAAAAATTATTGGATGTATTGCCTGGTTTGAAGCAAAATCTTCAATCTTCTGGTGTTCAAAACTTCTAATTTGCAATTTAAAACTTCCAACTTTTTAACCTAATGACAAATAGACAAAATAGACATTTTAATCTCAAAATTATCCCTGAGAAATATGTGTATATACAAATATTCGTATTGGTATATATCTTAATACATATATGTATTTCCATTTATGTAAGCATAGGATATAATATGCAGGTATGTATTTTGTATCATAAAAATTGTATCATTACTGAATATACATTTATTTGATTGAACCATTGCAATTTTCCTGTCTTAAATTAACTTTAATAATTCTGAATACCATAATAGTATGGTATGAAATAATGTACCATGCTAGTTAGAGTACCTTCCATACAAATTAGTGTTTTCTGTATTTTTTTTTCACTTACTGAAATTGTTTTGAGGAGGAAGCATGAGTATAATGAAAAAAAAATAAATATCAATATAAATGAATGCATTTTTTTTCTAGTCTAGGGTGACTGAAAAGGCCATGTAAAAAGACATAAAATGTCCCTCCCTTCTCTATCTAGTTGTTAATTCACACCATCTTTGGATTTGCAATGGTATAAACCCACCAATATTTTTGACTACAAGTTAGAGGAAGTGGGAGAAATGTCCACTAGTTAGTTGCTCCTTGAAAACCGCAAATCACAGTCCTGATCTGCCAGAATAATTAACCAGTCCTTGCACATTTTTTTTGCAATTAGATACAGACTAGGATAACTATAATCTGAAATCAGCCTGACTTTAAATAGCCATATAAAGAATGATTGTTTCCAAGATATAATGTGACTAATAGCACATTTTATGTAATCTTTTCCTTTCAGTTATCCATATATTGAAGAAAATTTATGAGGATCCTTCCAGTTGAAACCAAGGAGTAATGCATTCGTTCTGGAAGTTGAAGCAGAAAACTTCCTTAGAAGGAAACAGACTTAGAGTCTATTTCTAAGCAGTTTCAGAAATGTGGTTCACATAATTATTTTCTCTGCTATAATAATCTGAATTAATATATCAATTTTCAAGGAAATATCTTTAACACATATGTGGCTTCACTCAAAGCTAGACTCAAAGCCACAACTTCGTTTTGGTAAACAAACATTAGGAAAACATTTAAGACCTTTGTTTGTTCCTGGCCAATACTTGACTAACATTAGTAATTAAGACCCAAAAAGATATAGATCTTTAAAATATATCCCTATGGCTCATCCAGTCAGCAACAACACATATTCACTGCAATATTTTGCTGTTGTTTCCCTTGATATAGTATTTGCTCTACCCATAAAAATACACTGTCGAAAATTTTTTAAAGCACCTTCCCACTTTTACAGCGATTTGAGTTCTCCTAGTCTCCTGGAAAAGAATAGAGCAATAATGGCATGTTAGTTGGGATATCCAAGCACTAAATTCGTCATCTTGGAATCTCTTTGCCTTCTTGCTCAACTCCTGCATTCTAATGGGAAGGCCTCCATTTAAATTGCCACTTTTCTGTGTCTACGTACTAATCTCTAAATCATACAGCATTGCTGAGGATCCTCAGTTCTTCATATTAGAGACCATTTGACAAAGTATTTAAAATGGAGACATTAGCATCCTTAGGGGCACTTCATTCCCCAATATACTAATTGAAAGGTTTTAGGGTTCTTGAGTGTACACTTTGCACATTAAATTTACCATCCTCTTGTGTGATGTGTGTCCTAAAAAGAGGCATGATCTTTTTAATGTGTGATGTACAATATACCTGGAGGGAAAGAAAAAGAAAATAAAAGATTACAGTTTATGATTCCTGGATTATACTAGGACTTTTTCCAGGTTTCTTTTTATTATTTTCAGTAAATTTTATGATAACAGATAGTAACAGCTTGTGTATGAGTTCTATGTTTCAGTTTAAACACATAGAAGGGGACAGTAATCACATCTATAATAAGCATTTGATAAGACAAACAGCCTCTTCAAGGGGAGCATTGCAAGTACAAGGACTCTCATACTGCTGTGCAGAAGCATCCAGCTTTCTAAGTTTAAATGAATGAAAACATTTTTGGTTTACACCTCTCAGTGCAAGATACAGTTTGGGGAACACAGCCAGTCATCAAGCAAATATTGTGTCACTAATTTTACTCTCCTAATAATGCATTGAAGGCCCTGTGCTTGTGATAATTTGAAGAAAAATGCACAGACTGTGTCAAACTAGGGATAATTTTTTTCTAAGCATTTTGCACATTGTCCTTTTGAAAGAGTAATCAGTGTTCTTGCAGTAAAGTGAAGATTGTCTCTAGCTGAAAAGCTGGACATCATTCATAGCTTTCTGGAACAGCATTAATAGAAATTTGCCTTTGTATATGTTGCCCCTCAAGCTGCTTGAAATATGTTACATAATTTCAAGGGAAAAAGATAGGTAGCTATTTTTCCCCATAAAAATCTTCTTTATTTTTAGTTAGCTGAGGCATAGAAAGAAAAGTTTATACTTAAAATACAAATGTTAATTATTTAGTTTTTTTCACAATATTTTGAAAGAAACTTCAGTAATCAGAATGTCAGTGCAAATGTGATAATCTGATTTATTACAGTTAGTTTGGGGTCAAAAATATTTCTGATCAGATAAATGGATAATGTACTTAGAAGATAAAATCTTATACTTCCATTGTACTTTGCAAATTATTGCCTCGTTTTCCCACATTCTCCCAATATGTTGTAATTGAATTTTAGCAACTAATCCACAGGAACAGAGTAATCACATTATTTGTTCACTTTCTCTGGATTAAAGGAAAAACCTTAAGTGAGAAGACAAGAGTTTAGTGTAAGCAAAATGATAGTCTTAATAACTGGAGAATTATTTGTTTGATGATACCAAGCATTGTAGTCAGCATTTTCCAATTATAGCATCTCATTTATACTTTATACTATTTCTCTGGGTTCAAATGTCAATGTCAGTCTTTTTCAGGAAGAAGCTGGAGATGCAGAAGGTAAGATCAGTGCATTTCAGAAATGTGAATTCTCTGCTGGGGAAATGTGATACTGGTGGCGTGTCTTCTTCCTTCTCTTTTTGGGATCACTTCATGTGTTTCCCAACACAGTCTGCTTACTGGGCATTTCTTCAATGGTTTCCAGTTCCACATTATATTCAAATTTGGTTGTGAAGGAGACTTATTCTTTTGGATTTCTTCTTACATTTAAAGTTGGTTTCACATTGATTCAAAGGTTATTCTCCTTTCATAAACCACTAATTACCATCTGTGCCTTGTATTTATAGGCCAGCTGTTTCTGCAGGAATTTCCAAAACCTTAGCTTTCAGCTTATGCTTATATTTTGAGGTCTCTGTTACCATGCCCTTTCCCTCTAACAACCCCAAGATATGGCTTCTCAGTGAATGGTTTCAATATAAAAACTTTTATTACAATTCTGTTTTAATTTAGTATAAATTGACAATTAATATATCTTGGATTTATAATACTTTCATTTCAGAATAGTTCTTCATTTATTACAGTTTAACACTGGAGAACAGATTTTACCTTAAGATAAATTGATACTATTATGCTGACTGAAATTTAGTTCATAATCTTATTACACATTTGGCATTTACTGTCTGATAAGTGCCAATCTCATTTAAGATTGTGGTATTGGCCACCATATTTTAAAAAAAAACTTTAAACACCAAAACCAAACTGAAGAAAATGAAAATAAAAATGGACTTTAAAGCAAATTTTAAAAAATAAAAATATTTTTAAACCACTTCCTTTTTTTTTCAGTTGTGAGATCACAGCTCCTGTCAAAACCTTAGCCTAGGTCAGGAATATTTTAGTTCCTTTGAAGTGTCAAGGTTTCACTATTTCTGTCTTTGACCTAGAGGAAATATGAGAATATATTTCTCAGATCATCATCAGTGTTCAAAGAAGTATTTTATTTTTCTGGATAACTTTTCACTGTACATATCCTATTAAGAGTTAAGGATTTAATCTAACTTGCTTTATGTGCACTCGGAAGAAAAGCATGAAGGTCTCAAAGCATGTGTTGAAAACATAAGAAACTCTCCAGCTTTATAAAGGGAAATGTGAGCATTATTTTTGCACTGACTTAAATATCTTTACACTGATCTATATTAAAATTCTCTTCACTCTTACAGGTGATAAGTCAGATTCTTTAGTTATTACCCATATGTTTGTGTATCATTTCTTTCTGTTTGTAACTCACAGTGTGTTACTTTTCTCTTTACATAATCGTAACTATCTAAATTTCCACTAACCTACATGTAGTCTTGCCTAGACAATAATTTTACATTAATTCATGCTAATGTATGCATATGCAGAACTTGAATTTAGAGGGATTTGAACTGTTATACTAATTATATGGGACTTGGATCCTAAATCATGAACTGTTCACATTCTGTACTTAGATTATTTGCATACCATGTCTATGTAAATGCTGTGGGTTTAGAGCGGCACAGTATAACACAAAAAAGGGCTGAGACTTTTTTTTTAAATAAGGTGACTTCTCCTTCTTTAAATATAAAAATTACAATTAATATAATTATTATTCCTGCTTAATCATATGAAAATATTAATGTCACTTAGTGTTAATAATATGGGCTCAGCAGACTCACTTAATTGCTGTAGTCACAGCTTTTTCCCCTCAAAGGTAATTAAAATTGGCTTGGTTGTAATTTGCTTGCAATAGTAAGATTCAACCTGGAGAAGATTAGAAGATGCCTCTTTCAAGAACAATGCAACTGTCACAGACATGAATGATATTTAAATATAGCCTTCCACATAGTCTCGATATTGTAAGATTGTGTGGTTAATTTATTCTTTAATTGGCACATAGAATGACCAGTAATTAAAAAATATTGGCAATATGGCTGGGATTTAAAGTTTATAATATAAGTCAGCTTGTAAAGTACATGAAGAAAGTACTTTTTAGGATGAATAAAAGGGAAAACGTCTGTTTTATCTACTCTGTGAAGCTGCAAGCATCAACTACCATTAGCAATTCCTCTCTCAGAACTTTTGATGTCTGAAGAGGCCCTCTTTGCCTTGTAGGAAACAGAAAATAAGTGCAAAGTCAAAAAAATTTTGTAGAAAATATAATTTACATTAGCAAAACATTTAAAATTAAAATTTTTCCCTGATTTAGAACACTAGACTGTTAGCTATTAAACTGTTTCAATGGAACTACACACTTAAAAACTTTAAAATTAAGCTATCATATAGTATTTTTTTTTAATTGCATCATAGTTAAATGCTTTGACAATACTGAAAACCAAATTTGCCTTCTAATTTGTCTGGAATCCTTTGCTGGATTGTGAGAAACCTTAATATTTCATAGGAGGAAGTGAACTCTAGTATATTTCAGTGGCAGGATTTCTGTAATTTAGTGTGGTATTCGAATGAGGAGGCATTTGTACAAAAGGCAGAATACACACATTTCACATTTGTCACTACCTTGTGGATACCAAAGTCTTGAAAAATAATATTTAATATCTGTAATTTCATAAATTGTTGTCATCAGTAACAAGTCAATACTATATTTATTTCTAGCATTCTCAACAAGAAATATGAAAAAAATACATCATGCATTCATTAAAATTCTATAAATTCAGACTAACCCATACTTTATCTCTGTTTGATAAATGAGCTAAATAATCACATATTTGAGACAAAAAATTACTCTAAAACTGTGAATAAGGGAATAAATATTATGGTCAGGCTAAAGAATTAGATCAGGAAAGACAGCTGTAAATATAGATCCCCCATTTCTTTGAATGATGGAAGAAACATAATTTCTTATGGTCATTGTCCTAGGTTACAATGTAAAGATTTCCCCAAAAGTATGTATTCTATCACTATCTGCTGAAACCAGGTGGGGTAGTGATTCTTGTCTCTGTAGGAGATATCCTCTGCTAATGGGCCATCTGTTAAAAACCAGATGGGGAAGTGTTCTTCATCTTTCCTGCAACCCACCCTTCCTCCAGGAACATATCTTCTGTTATGGGCCATTGAGTCCCACTGCATGACTGATAAAATTACATCATCCCACTGGGAGATGCTCCACCCAGGGGGAGGAGCTAAGCCTTTCCTATTTAGATAAAAACTGAGATTTGGAACATCAAAGCAGCCCTTACCCACTGGTTTCCAGAGGACAAGAGCTACCAGCATCACTGACAGAATTTCTACAGGATCACTGCTTCAAGAAGACTACTTCATCAGGACTGCTACCATCACCCTAACTAACGGGGTGTCAGGTTGTATTCTGACTCTGACAGTGGTTTTTCTTTTGTGCTATTGCATGTAGTTAATTTTTTCTCTTTTTTCCTATTAAATTGTACTTCTGACTTGGAGTGTCTCACTGGTTTTGATTTCAAAACCATTACAGTCATAATCATGGAAAGATTTATTTCAAAAAGACTAGGTATAGCTTAGCTATATGGATGAAGAAGAGAATGCTTCCAGTGTGACTGACTAGTAAAAAGAAATACCAGCAATCATGCAAATATTTGACACCATCTTACACAACATCCCTGTTTCTAAACTGGGGGCACATAGATTTAATGGGTAGACCAACCATCAATCGATAAAACATTGCCTGGATCACCACACTCAAGAGTTGTGGTCACCAAGTCAATATCCAACTGAAGAGCAGTGACAAAGTGATGCTCTTCATCAGTATTGGGGCCAGCACCTTTTAGCATCTTTGCTGCCAACATGGGCAATGGCATTGAGGGTGCCCTATGCAAATTTGCTGGTGACACCAACCTGTTTAGCACAGTCAGAATGCTGGAGGGCAGAGATGTCATCCAGAGGGAGCTTGACAGACTTTAGAGGTGGGCTTGTGTGAAACTCATGAAGTTCATCAGGGCCAAATGCAAAGTCCTGCACCTGGGTTAGGGCAAACCCAAGCACAAATACTGGGTGGAGAATGGATCAAGAGCTCCCCTGGGAAGAAGGACTTGGCCATGTTCATGAACAAGAAGCTCCACATCACCCAGTAGTCTGAGCTCATTGCATCCTGAGCTGCATGAAAGGAAAAATGGCTAGCAGGTCAGTGGAGGTGATTCTGTCCCTCTACTCCACTGTTCTTAAACTCCCACCTGGAGTCCAGCTCTGAAGCCCTCAACATAAGAAAGATATTGACCTGTACGAGTGAGTCCATAGGAGTGCAACTAAGATCACAGGGCTGGATCAGCTCTTCTAAGAAGACAGATTAAGACAGCTAAGGTTCTTCAGCATGGAGAAGAGAAGGCTTTGAGAAGACCTTATAACAACCTTCCAGTACCTAATGAGGGCTTGTAAGAAGGTTGGAGAGGCACTTTTCACAAGGACAGGTACTCAAATGGAAAAGCAGAGTGGTATTAGGCTGAAGAACAGAAGCTTTAGATTAGATACTAGGAAGAAATTCTTTACTGTGACAGTGGTGAGGAACTGGAGCAGGTTGACCACTAAGTTTGTGAGCTACCCAGTCTTGAAGGTGGTCAAGACTAGGCTGGATGGGGCTCTGAGAACCTGGTGTAGTGGAAAGGAACAAGATGATCTTTAAGGTCTCTTCCAATGCAAATCATTCTATGATTCTATGATCTAAAACTTACTAAACACTTTCTCATTAGGGGAAAGAAAAGGGGCAAGTATTATACAAATACATATCTACATACAAATACAAATACAAATACATATCTACATATCTACATACAGTGGTAGCTGGAACCTAGGTACATACATACCCATATATGTACATATATGCTATTTAAAAAACATATATGGATGTGTAATAAAAATTACACATACACATGTATGTACAGGTATCCGTGGAAGTATATGCATATGTGTGTATTTATTTGCATTTCATATGAATGTATCTTTTTGTATGTACACACCTTGCCTTAATTCTCTCCTTTTTCAGGCTAAGGCACTTATTATTTTGTTATTAATTTTACTGCTTAGTGAATACACTTAATTATTGCATCAGATCTCATTTCCTATAATGCCATAGTTTTCTTTGGTTAGATAGTTTTAGGGTTTGTTGCTTTCTTTTGTTTTGTTTTTTGTTGCTTTAAATTCCCTTTTGTTTTACAACTATGGTATAACTGTGTTTTATTTCACATGCTTTTGTGAAATATCTTTAATTTAGTATATGTTTTGCATTACCGTTTATTGGCATAGACTGTTTAGAATGACCTTTCTTCTTGGGATAAAATTGAATAGCCAATTAAAAATACATACAATATAATCTATTGTTGCAGAGCTTCAAGATGTTGTGTCTTGGGTTTTAACTCTTTTCCCATCTTCCAATACTTCCTTGTGCAGTCATACTGATATGATGAGCTATCTATATGCTTACTCCTGTTTGCTCCCAGACCATTCTTTGAGAAACACAGCCTTTAACTGATCATTAATATGATCACATTTTCTTCTTTTCAGTTTTTGGATAATCAGTTTAAGGGCAAAAAAAATAATCTGCAGTTATCATGAACGAATTATTGCCTGTAAAAGGTTACATATATATGTGCAAGTTGCTATGGTGTCCATATATTGGTGGGCGTTTTTTACTTGTAAATTTATTTCTTCATAATAGGGTATATACATCTTCCATCACAGCTAAGTTTTTAGTGGTTAAGCTAATATCTGCTCACACAGTATACATCTTGATTCCAATCCAGATTTAAATATATATTATACCCTAAGAATTCTTACGTGGTAGAAAATAAGGTGTTTCAACCTTTACATATAATTCTACTGATTACATGTGAATTTAATAAGCAGGCATCTGGGTCTTGAATTTGGACCTGGTAGAGACTTCTCTGCATGAAGAAATCTGATATTGAAATTAAAAGAAATAGGTCTTTATAAAGCTGGTTTTCCACAGCAAATTTTTAAGAAAGTAAACAGACTACACTGCACTTTCCCCAGCACAGAAGTAACTACAATTCCTTCTGTACAGGAATGAATGAAGACATTTTACCTTGGAGAAACAAGGGCACCTGTGACTGTGAACTGGCAGTACTGTGAATATACTTTTACCTTGGTGATTAGATCTTTCCTCTACAATATTGAGGAGACAAAATAATAGCATCTTCCCAGATATCTGATAGCTCTGAAACCTTGCAAACTTTAATCAAAATGCAGATTTTGTGGACTTGGATGTTTTGTTGGCTTCTTTTTTTCTGTAACTCAAACTCACATTGGTTTCTAAAAGCTTTCTTAACTTTCCATAAGATCTGTAAAAGAAGTTGCATTAGTTACAGACATTAATGTCAATGAATTTCCACGAGCCAACTACTGAGACAGTAACACTTACTGCTAGTGCCAGAAGACACTGATTTTCTCTGTGAGCTTTAAGATCAATATCACCAAAAATATTTGCCAATTTAATGATGCTAAATAAAGCAATACACTGCACATTTTTAGACATCTTGTTAACTTTAGAGGAGTGTTAAACTTGTGATAAACTCAAAAGAAAAACAGTAGAAAGTCACTCATTAAATCACCATTGAAAACTCATACTTGAAAGACT
>WBND01000328.1:401653-415527 GCA_013398595.1 Tychaedon coryphoeus
ACCTTAAAGCAGAATCTTTCTTCCAAGAGCATCATGAGTTACTTGATTTTATAATACAGCGGAGGGCAAAAATCCCTAAAAAGAGTCCCAAGGAACCCCAAATCTTCATGTTTAAAATTCTGATATTTTTCTAAAAAATAACCTTTTTGGTGAAGAAGGAATGGAATTATAAAAAGAAAGGAAATGGCATATTCTAAAATTTCCTCTGTGAAATCATTCAATAGAACAACAGCAGTGTCTCTGTTTTTGCACTTCAACTGTCATAATGCTGTTAGTAAAAAGTGGAGGAATAAAAAATGGCATCATAGACATTCAGACAGTCCATGGGGAGCAGCATATGTCGTATCACTAGATACCAAGTTATTGCATCACTTGAAATATCCTTTAAATGGAAAAGTTTCCAAAAAGTGTATCAAGTAGAAAGACGAGGCCCAGCTGAAGTGCATCTACCCTAATGCACAGATAACAAAAACGAGGAGCTGGAAGTCACTGTACTGCAGGAAAGCAATGATGTAGTCACCATCATGGAAGTGTGGTGGGATGGCTCACATGACTGGCGTGATGCAGTGGATGGCTACAAGCTCTTCAGAAGTGACAGGGATGAAAAAGAGGTGTGGTGGCTCTGTACATTAGGTAAGGTTCTACCTGTATATCTCAAGGCAAGTGATGGTAAGGCTGAGAGACTAGGGGTAAGAGACAGGGGGAAGGCTGGCAAGGCAGATATCCTGCTGGCAGTCTGTTACAGACCACCCAACCAGGATGAAGATGTGCTTGAATTATTCTATAAGCAGCTGGTGGTGTTTCACCATCATCAACCCTTGTTCTTGTGGGAGACTTTAACCTGATGGACATCTGCTGGAACTCAACACAGAAGAGAGAAGGCAGTCTAAGAAGTTTCCTGAAATGCATGGAAAAGAACTTCATGACACAGCTGGTAAGAGCCTATCAGTAGTGAGGCCCTGCTAGATCTACAGTTTACAAACACAGACAGGCTGGGAGATGTGATGGTAAGAGGCTACACTGGGCACAGCAATCATGAAATGATAGTTTCAATTATTGGTAAAGTAAGGAACATGGTCAAAAAAATATCTATGTTGGACTTCTGGAGGCAGCCTTTTGCATATTGAGGACACTAGTTCAGAGGCTCTCTTAGGAAACAGTCCTTAACAAAAGGGTCCAGGAAGACTGGAGATACTTAAGAAAGAAATTATGAAGAAGCAGAACATTACCATGCACCAAAAGACAAGAAAAGGGGTAGCTGGCCATCTGAACTGAACAGGCAGCTTTCACAGGAACTTGGGGGAAGAAAGAGGGTGTATGACCTTGGAAAGAGAAGCAGACAACTCAGGAATAGTACACAGATGTCGTTAGGCCATGTAGAAAGATTAGAAAGGTGAAATCTCAGCTAGAACTCAATCTGGTCACTTTTACAAAAGACAATAAAAAGTGGTTTTATAAATACATTAATAACAAAAGGAGAGCCAAGGACAATTTCTGTTCTTTACTGGACACTGCAGAGAACATTCCCAGCAAAGAAGAAGAAAAGGCTTGATATACTTAATGCCTTATTTTCCTCAGTCTTTAATATGAAGATTGTTTATCTTCAAGGGCAACTGGCCTCCTGGGCTGGTAGATAAGGACAAGAAGCAAAACAGATCTCAAAAAATCCAGGAGGAAGTAGTTAGTGACCTGCTGGGCCACTTGGACTGTTACAAATGTATGGGACCACATGGGATTTATCCAAGGGTACAGAGCTGGTGGAAGAGCTTGCTAAGCCTCTTCCCATAATTTATTATCAGTCCTGGCTAAACAGTGAGGTCCCAGACAACAGCTGATGTGATGCCTATACACAAGAAGGGCCAGAAGGAGGATCCAGGGAACTAGAGGCCTGTCAGCCTGATCTCAGTACCTGGAAAGGTTATGGGAGAGATTTTTTTGAGAATGATCACATGGGAGAACGTTCACATTGAGATCACACTGAGAACAATACAGTACAACCAAGGGATCAGACCCAGACAGAATGGGCTTAGGAAGGGCAGGTCCAGCCTTACCAACCTGGTCTCCTTTTATGACCAGGTGACCCACCTGGTGGATGCAGGAAAGGCTGTGGGTGTTGTCTGCCTGTATTTCAGCAAGGCCTTTGACACTGCCTCCCGCAGCACACTCCTGGAAAAGCTGCAGCCCATGGCTTGGACAGGAGCACTCTGTGCTGGGTTAAGAACTGGCTGGATGGCCGGGCCCAGAGAGTGGTGAATGGTGCTGCAAACAGCTGGTGGCTGCTCACTGGGGTGTCCCCCAGGGTCTGTGTTGGGGCCAGCTCTGTTAACTATCTTTATTGATGATGTGCAGGAGGGGATTAAGAATCCTATGAAGAGTGGCTGAGAGAGCTGGAGTTGTTTATCATGGAGAAAACAAATCCCAGAGAGCACCTTTCACTCTCTGAATCCCTTAAAGTAGGCTGTAGCCAGGTGAGGGTGTCGGTCTCTTCTCTCAGACAACTACTGACAGGACAAGAGGACACCTCAAGATGTTCCAGGAGAAGTTCAAGTTGCCCAGCGGGATGAATTTCTACACAGGAGAGGTTGTTAAACATTGAAATGGACTGCCAAGGGAGTTGGTGGAGTCACCATTCTCAGAGGTATTCAAGAAACAACCGGATGTGGCACTTACTGCTGTGGTCAAGTGGAAAAGGTGGTGATCAGTCAAAGGTTGGACTCAACAAGCTAAATAATTATGTGATTCTGTGCAAAGTAGTGAAATAATCACTCATCTCCTGGGAAGTAAATGTGGTACAAAGAACGATATTGATGATTACACCCTTTATTTATTTTGTAGGAAAAATTTAGACTAAGAATAGAAGTTTAGAATAGGATATTTCTATTTTCATCACGTCACCCACCAACAAAATATTGCAACAAGCACGCAGCTAATGGTTTTAGCCTGTTTTTTTGTGGTCACACCCAATTTCCAGTCAGGATTAATTTAAATGGTTTAGCTTTTATATCTAATATATATTTATATATATATATATATTTATAAATACTTCTGTACTTTTGAGGAACACATTCAGTGCAGATTGCTCAGCGTGCAAGCTGCAGTGTCAACTGGAGGATGAGTTCTGTGGGGCAGGAGCCCAAGCAGGAGACTGAGGCAAGGGGCCATGAACTGCCAATCCTCTGCATAAAACAGGGCCCAGGTGCCTGGTGCCACCCAGAAACAGAGCTGGAGCAAATGACTCCAGACTTTCCTGTGCTTAGAATGCCAGTGTACAAATCACTGGGGATCCTTTGTTTCGGGTCTCTCCTTGGAGGCACTGAGCTTAAGCTGCTATTTTGTTGTTTTCTTGTTTAGTTATTTTATCATGAGACCTTGGTGTCTGAAAATCTGCTGTGGGAAACCTAGGGTTGATCCAGTAAGGAAAACCTGAGAATCTGATCTGCCTCTGTGAATGGGGAGAATGTGTACCTTGATCCCAGCTCAGGTGATGTGAGAGTTACTGACAGAGTGGTTCCTGAATGGCTGTAGAGGGAAGTTCCCTAACAGCAAAATATACATGTCTGTGTGTGTATCTCTCTATCTCTCTATCTGTCTCTCTGTCTATACACACACATATATATGTGCATATATACATACATATGCATATATATACACACATATGCATATATATGTACATTTACATGTAAAAACACACATTTATAAATATGTATGAATGTGCATAAGGTCTTTTGTAAACTATTTGCCTTATACCATGTAACTCAGTTTTCATATGACATTGAAAACAATCGTCTCTTTGTACAATCATTGTCAAAATCTAGTTGTGCATACCAAACTTGCAATTATTATCCAAGAAGCAATACTATGTCACTTAAGGTAATGCATAAAATATTTGGTCTGCACTGCATTTGGACAATTTCATTTTATGATCATATGCTGAGTGGTCTTTCATTGGAAACATGATGAGAAAAATCTAGAGGAATTTTTCTTTATTTCCTCTGCAATGCTTACATTACTAGCAGCTTTAGCAACTGGACCTAAGTCTGTTTGCCTCATTTGAGATGACAATCATGATGCCTCCATGCATCTCAGGGAGAGGTGGAGGTGGAGCTTAGCACCAGGGTGTGGCTAGGCTGTTATTCTATACCACCACATTAATGATGGGGCTCATGGTTTCAGGAAGAAAGTGCAAGTGCACCCCAAGAAGTTCATCATTTTCCTTCCCTCTCTCGAGTGGAAAGGTGTCAGGATCAGCCTTTGTGATCCCAGTCTTCTGCTGCAATTGCTGGTCCCCTTCCTGTTCCTTCAAGCTGCACTTTCAAGACATGGTATTGAAGGAAAGAAGCAATGAGCCTGAGAGGCTGCCCTGAGAAAAGAAGTGACAAGCCTGAGCCATTTGGAATGCATGTCCCACTTTAAGGAAAAAAACAAACAATAGTGGTGTGTCCAAGCCCCCTGTGTGTGCCTCACATCCAGTGGAGTTGAAGTACACGAGGGGGAAAAGGAGGAGTGGAGGACCAGGAAGAGCTCTGGGGAGTGAAATGGGGGCAGACCAAAGTGCAAAGGGATGAGCTGAGCCAAATACTTAGAACCACAGCTGAGCACAGCAGTTCAGAAAAGTGGGGGGCGCAATGCAGGCAATGGAGCTTTTGAGGGCTTGTCCATCATTGTTTTACATTTACATCTAGGGCTCAGGGATGGGAATTGCTAGCTGCAGGAGCCCCTTTGCCCCCATCTTACCTTTGTCCTTGCAGTCATGCAGCACAGAGTGCAGGAACAGCCTCCACCTAATCTTTGGGGAAACCACATGGAGCGGGTAGCGCATGAATGGTTACCATCTTGTCTTTGTCCCAGCAGCCATGTGAAGCTAAGTAAAGGTGGTGAACACCTTTTTGTTTGTTTTTTTTGTTTGTTTTTGTTTGTTTGTTTGTTTGTTTGTTTGTTCGGTTGGTTGGTTTTTGTTTTGTTTTGTGGGTAAAGCACCTTCTTTCTTTGTATTCTTTTGTTATTAGTTAACTGCGGTTACAGTGAATTTCTTATTCCACTGCTTTTTTCTTCCATTAACTTGTTATCACAACCCATAGTCTCTGCCTTTGTCCCCCTCTTACTGGAAGGAGGGGGGAGGGGGAGCAGTGGGAGTTTAATTTGCACCTGGTGTTAAAACACCACAACTGCTTTCAATCTAGACAATTGATGATTAACTTACCAATTCTAAATCAGGTCTAGTCTCCTCCACAATTGTCTACATAAGTGGTATGAGAAAATTTGCAAAACCAAGCACCACAACAGTATTGTTCGAATGTCCTTATTTTTTGCATAGGCAGAAAATTCATGTTATGTCAAATAAATTTGCAATGGTTTCTATCACAAGGAATTCAGATTCTGAAAGCAGCAGGCTTGCAAAGAGCCAAACAGAAATCATTTCAGTACAGATTAAAACAGTTTATCACAGACAGCACGGCAGAATTCCACATTCTATAAATAGAGAAGTATTTTATTTTATAATACAAACTTGAATTACATGTCTGGGGCAGAAAACCACCATGATTTTCCTACCGACCTTCCCTGGTAGATACTGTTACCATGTGCCTAAACCTGCTCTTCTTGATATATGGCAAGTATATGTAAGTCCTCTGTCCTGTCATCTACCTAAAAAAAGTATGTGACCTATATATCAATAGGGTTCAATGTTAGCATGAGTAATAGACTGCACTTACTGCAGAGGTCATTCAGATTTTGTGCTTATTAGATTTAATTTAATAAATATTGTAATATGAAACACTTTAAATCCTAAATTCTTGCCAACACCTCCCATATTCTACATAGTTTACATAGAGAATCTAAAAATATGTGAGTCAGTATGTGATTTTTAATGCCAGAATACACTGGAAGCTCAGAGATGGCCTATAAAACTTAGTGATGTAAGTTCACACTTACTTGAAAGGAGGGGCTTTAATGGAACTGCTTGCGTCAGTAGGTGCTTATCAGCGTGAGCTAGGCCTCCACAATCTGGCATTTTGAGGAAAATTGCTTCTCTGAGTTTCAGGTGGCACATTATGCAACCCTGTACTGCAGCACCTGCAGTGCATGATATAGAACAACATATGCTTGTCTTATGGCACCATTTATTTAGAAATAGCACGCCACACATCTCATGCTAAAAAGAAGAACAAAATAATCAACACATTTGTTGATTTAAAACCAACTGTTTTAAGCCCATGATTTTTTTGAGGTTTTTTGGTTCAGTTTGTTTGATTTTTTTGGGGGGATGGGGGCCAGTTAGGGAATAGAATATGCTTCTTAAAAAATTTTATTGCATTTACTACAAAATGATGCTTTAATCAAATCAAAGGAAGCATTTGGGAAAAAAATAAGATTCTCTGAAAATTTTCAGCACATAATTAATGGTTATAAAAGCAGAACTATATGCTTCCCTAGGTGTTAACATCAAAATTAGTAGCAGAAAATACTCTATGCCTCTGCTTGAAGTGCTGTTTGTGACTATCTTCTTTTTTCTGAAATTAATTGGTGATGAAATTCAATCCATTCTGTTTTGTGATCTCCATGGTGTCCTGTGATAAACATCAGTATACACACTCTTTAGAACTACTAGGCATATTGCCAGCATGAAGTTCAAGGAAGGGTAAAAAAATTTGTATGTGAATTATTTAAAATAAGAAGGAGGGAGGCCAGAAATTCTTGTTATCACTGTTTATGGGAAAAATTCTAAACTATGTAAAGGCCAGCTGGGATGGCAGTAGAAACTAGGACCTAAACATAAAATTAAAGGTCCTAATATTGAGTTGTCTTTGGCATAACTAAACACAGCAAAACCAGCACAGCATCAAACTGTGAAGAAAAGAGAAGTGTGTCTAGCAGTGAAACTGGTGACATACACTACCTGATTTTTCTCCTGGACATAGGCTATAAGCTTCATATGTGCGATGAGATGAAGCAAGGCACAGTTAACATGTAGTTCAATAATCAGTGGAACAACTTCATCAATTCTTACCTGGAAATACTATAAGGAGCAGATTAAGCATGAAGCAGGAGATTTGGTTGGCAGAAATGTGGTCTGGCTAATTGCTATAGAGTGAGAAACCAAAGGGAAAATTTTAAGGTTTGGAGATGAAGATCTGCAGGATCAACTCATATTGATTGATTTTCTGCTTTTTTCGTTTCCCTGAGAGCCAAGTGTTCAGATGACAAGGTCTAAAAGTTAGTTTTGCAGACCGCAGCCACAGCATCTCAGCTTAGGTTTACTTTAAGAAAAATTTGTTGTGCTTTGCATGACTAGACTATGAAACATCAGAAAAGAAACAAAGGACTGGAACCATTGAGTAAGCAGTAGCTCCAATTTTAAAGAGAAAAATAGTACAAAATGGTAAAAAGTCAGAAAAAGTGCAAAGCTGGAGGGTATAAAAACAGACAAGTAGGGATAAGATCATTATGTCATCAAGAGGTCATAACTTCTCCAGCTGTCTTGTAACTTCCAAACCACATCACTAAGTTCCTGCATGAGGAATTTTTAAGACTAGATTCCAAGCTACAAGGCCTTGCTAGCATAAGAAAAACTCAAAGTAATTCTACTTACACACTGACTTCAGAGTTTCTACACACAATAACAACATGAAAACACAATCATCTACTAGAGAAAGTGTTGACCCTTCTACCAAACAAGAATTATTCAACGTTTACAGTGTCATATCTAATGCATGTAAAAAATTGCAACTATCATTCAGCTAAATGTTGCTTTAGGGTAAAGAGAAGACTGGATTATTTTCCTCCACTATTATTTCCTGGAAGTCAGCAGTCTATGTATATTCTGTCATGTCATGGTCTGACTAACAGCAGTGCTAGTATTTTTTAGGCTATGAGACCATTCTACTATTCTTTGTGTACTTTCTTCTGCAGTGTCAGAGTACCTTCTCTATACAGTACACTCATCTAAGGTAATATCCTCACATATGCATGGAATTACAAAACTTACTATGCTTTGTGACAATTTTTCCTCCATTTCTGCTATATTCTTTTCTGTTTTCATGAATGGTAGTTCTTAGAAGTTTCAAATACCTTGCTTTTTTCTTCCTCTTGATAACTTTTACAATTATTTATAATGTTACTTTGCATGTTTTTCAATGACCTTCTCCTAGCAGCTACAATTCCAACATCATCTTCACAAAGATGTTAATACCATTGCATTTGCTAAGAAATTTTCTTGTTTCCTAGCATATAAGGCAGGGAATGACCACACAAATGGTTGTAGTAAATGTCTTATAACTATATTTTAAAAAATTACTAAGTTCTCATGAAGATGAAAGATTTCATAACTTTAATATACAAGCCCTTCTGTGGTATGATTCTCAGAAAAAAACCATGAAAAGAATACCTTAATTAAAATTAAAAAAAAAAAAGGAAAAAGAGCAAAGTATGTAAATAGTATTCGGCAGATCCCTTAACTATGCAAAATAATGCTTTGATTTATATGCACTCTTCAAACCATGGAGTCTGTAGAACTTTAACATAATTTAACACATAATTTTGTTCTATCTTTTTCCTTAATGAAGAATCAGTTTTTACCTAAAAACTTGCCTATAAAATTTCTTCTTCTACCAAAACCAGGTTAATTTGTAAACAGCAGAATCTAAGACCCTGTTCCTCCACACTAACCTCAGTTAACAAGATGGGTTTGGATTCTGACAGTCTTTACATAATTCAAGATAGTAGGCCTCCTACAGTCAAAAATAAGTAAAGCAAATATCATGCCCAAATACAGCCTGTACTATCAGTAATCCAATGACTAAAACTGTGTTCAGAAACATTTTTCCTTTAGTTCGCAAAGAAAATGGAGCTATATTGAAGAATGAGATGTAAACGTTACAGTTACAGGAAGTCCTTTAGCACTAATCAGTCCTGGCCCATGGATCAAAGGTATAGAATACTCTAGTTATTTAAGTAAGATATTTAAAATTTAAATTTCATGATATTTAAAACCTCACATTTAGAACAGATATATATAAAAAATTAAGATTACTTGAATAGTTAAAGGAGCAGAAATTTTCTAGAAAATAAGAGAACAATGATCAATCTTGTATGAAACTTATTTCCCATAAATACATTGACAATTATTTGATATTTCATGTATAATATTGCATGAAATATAATATGAAGAAATGAATTGGTTTAATCTCTTGCATATATAAGGAAGGGATGAAAATACTCTGATACAAAGCATTTTACCAGACTAAATGGATCATAGTGTAAATAAGAAACAGATGATATGTATATGAAGTTAATATTTCACTGTAGGAAACCCTGAAAGCAATGCCAACATGTCTGATAGTGAGAAAAATAGATGGAAAAATAATTAAGAAGGGTGATTTGAACTTTCAGAATGCAGATTCCGATCAAACACAGATTGCTGGTTTGATATAGAGTATTTTCTTTCTATTTTGTTTCAATACCACAGGCAGGATGAAGATCAGGGATTTCAAAAACAAATAATATTTGGAGTTTAGGAATGAATCAGCGATAATGCAAATTTCATGCTGAGTTCTTTTGAGTTTTACCTCCAAAGAGATGGAATTTCTGATCAAAACCCATTTACACTACATTTCAGCAGTTTGGGGAAGTTCTGAAGAATATATCGAAACTACTAAGCTCACCAATTTTAGTGAATATGCTTTCTATTCGCTAAAGATGGGAGCTGTTACCAGTGCAGAAGATCTTTGATCTCTCCAAGCAAAGTATCACATCTCAGCTTTGGAGTTTTTTGAACCATCTAAGATAACAATTTATCACACATTTCATTAGTATAATGAATAGTGCTTTCCTATCATGTATTGATGTATTTAATTGTCTTTAAGGAAATTTGATCATCATTCTTCATATTCAGAACTTTCATGAATTTTGACAGCTGGGGTCAAGCTATCTGGCATCATTATTTCTATAAGCCTTCCTGTAGCATTAGCACAGAATTAAGATGTTCTAGGTACAGAGAAAAGAGGCATGGCTACATTTTGTGTAGCAGCCGAGACAATATTTTGATGTACCACTGTTGAAGTGCTGGAACAGTTCAATAACACCTAATGATGTGGTCAGTCTGAATTGTTATCCCCTGCAGTACATTGACAAATAACATCAGTCTTTACAGTGATGTCTTGTAGTAGTTGCTTATACCTGTTTTTAAAGTTTCACACAATGAACAAATAGGTATAGATTCTTATCTGAATCTGACAGATGAAGTTCTCTTTTAATGCTAACTGTGTGCAGCCTGCCACCAGGTGATGGATTAGCTGAGGTTCAGAAGCAGTATACCATATCAAAGTTCCCAGTGCGGTGCAGTGTGAGATGACTTCTTGAAAAGTTTAAAGTATGCGATAGTGAATAGCAAATTCTGGTCTTTCTTTCCTCCTGTCCTTCAAGTTTAAGAACACCCTGAAAAAAACAGGCACTGAACCATATATGGATAACTTATACAGTAATTGGAAAAAAAAAATTACTTTTGTTTTTTGCAATTTTATACCCTTCTGAAGCTCCTCAGCACCTCCCAAAAGAGCAAATGGATCACAGTATAAATAAGAAACAAATGGTAGCCATATCAAGTTAACTTTTCACTTGTTAGTAACCCTGAAATGCCAATATGTCAGAAGATGAGAAAAATAGATAGAAAGTACTTGAGTGTGTTTTGAGCTGTCAAAAGGCAGATTCATGTCAAATAACGCACTAGTATAAAGAGGAATGGAGAGCAAAGAGGTTGCTAATGCTTTGCTACTCTTCCATTGACTTTTCTCTGAGATGGTAGCTGCAAGATTACCCTCTAGAAACTAAGAAAAGCTTCACAATTAGAAAATTCCTTAGCATTATTATCTTCCTTCTCTGAACCTTTCAAGTTTAATTATTGTTTTTTCTTATGCCGTACTACTTTATTTTATTATATTCCAATCTTCCTGGCCTGCTCACCGCAAATGGAGAAGACAAAGCTATGCACTGTATTTCATTTGTAATCTGCATTACTGTAGGATTTACTTCTTAGGATGTTACACTATTACCACATCCTTCTGTAGCTTGTTTCATGTTTGAGATGCCTTTTGCTTGGCTAAAAGCAACTCTGAATAGCAAGTGCCTCAAAAAAGAAAAAGGTATGTCTTTTCTCTCCTGAAACTAAGTTTTCCTGGGATAGCTTTTTCTCAGATATGTGTATTTTTCTTCCTTTCTTTTCCCTCTTCTATGGTAAAAAGAAAAAAAGACCAGAACACTGTGATGTCTTAAGATCAAAATAAAATAAAAAAATCAAAGCAAACAAGATGAACCCCCAACCATTTGTCTCCTTGCTTTCAGTCCATAGAGAAGAACAATAGAGATTCTTGAAAAAGCGTGTGCCTCCAGAACTGCAGAATGGCAAAATACTATTGTGTTATTACAATGACCTCTTTATTTCCTGCCTGTCAACTGGAGCACATTAATTTTGAAAAAAATAAACTAGAAATACTTTTTCCTTGCAGTTTGTTTCCAGAAGCTAATAATCCGTGTTACATGAGCACCACCAAGTCCATAATACTTATTTGATGGTACTTTTTGTCTGCCCTCTGTTTAATGCTAGAACTGTTAAGGAATATTTTATAGGACATATATTTTTCTTCCACAACAGAAATATCACTAACCTACATATCCTCTGTGGTGTCTAAATACTTGCTTTATGCTTCTGTGTGCTCCTCAGCTGTCAGCTAGATTCATAGCCCTTGATAAACTTTGTCTAAAAGCTTATTCTAGCCTTCTTCAGTATAAAACAAAAGCCCTGTAGAAAAGCAGTCATTTGATGAGATAATAGTCATCCGAGCATGTAAAAAAACTATCAGTTTGGGGAATTTCTTGGGGGTTGTTTCTTGGTACTGTGAGTACTGAGATCCACAAAAAACAAGCAACTTGCTTTTGAAATGTATCTCTTGGTATGTTCTGCCCTGAAAATTTTGTGTTCCCCGTATCTAAATATTCTTTATATTAGTGTTATTTAACCTTTTGCCTGTATACCTGAGAAGTGACATGCACACACACACACACACATGCACAATCACACAATGCATTTTCACCTGGATCTCTGGCAACTGTTGGAAAATTGACATCATCCTAGAATGTAGTGTACTGCAACATGGAGAATGGGATTGTGTCCCTCTGACTACTGTAGCAATGTAAATTAACTAGGTTACAAAGAATGCTTCAGACCTTCCAAACTCATTAGGCAGTCTTTGAGCAGAGTTTCCTTGCTTAGAATTGCCCAAAAAGATACTTCTAGACATTCATAACGTGTTGTAGTGCAGAGTGCTATGTATAGAAGTTGTTCATTGTCACAGAGCCGCAGAATTACTGAAAAGTTTGGGTTGGAGGAGACCTATGGAGATCCAGTCCAACCCACCTGCCAGGGCAAGGTCACCTACAGCAGGTGACACAAGATTGCATTCTGGTTTTGAATATGTCTAGAATGGGGGAACTCCACAACCTCCCTGGGCAGCCAGTTTCAGTGCTCTACTGCCTTCAATGTAAAAAAGTTCTTTCTCTTATTGAAGTGAAATGTCTTATGTTTTAATTTATGGTCCTTGCATTTCGTCGTATCTCTGGGCACCACTGAAAAAAGTTTGGCACCATCCTCTTGACACCTGCCTTCAATCTTCATACAAAAAGGCCATTAATTTTTCTATTAGCAAGACAAGATTTCTTCATTAGGTACATTAATCAAAGCACTTAACTAAACACCTAGTGGTTTTACAGAGGAATGTAGACAGGCCAGATTAATGGGTCAGGGACAGTAGCATGAGATTCAGCAAGTGCTGGATTCCACACTTTGTCCACAACAACCTCATGCAGCACTTAGGGAAGACTAGAAAGCTGCCAAGGAAAAGGATCTGGTCAACAGCAGCTGAACATGAGCCAGTGTGTGGCAAGGAGGCCAAGAAGGCCCATAGCATGCTGGCCAGTATCAGAAATAATGTGGGCAGCAGGATCAGGGCAAGGATTGTCCCCTTGTCCTGGGAACTGGTGAGGTTGCCCCTCACCAAAGAGTACTTGACAGTACAAGCTGGAAGTCTGCATATAGAATACTTTCAAATACACCTTGAGGAAGGCATAGTATTAATCTCTGATTGTCCTAAGGCACTTTATATTCCTATGCACCAGTAGGTGTGCAAATAAACTTGATTTATAAATAGAAGCCAAGACATTTGAAGCCAAAAGGGTCTGTAAAATTTTGTAAATCGCTGAATATTCTAAAGTCAGCTTTACTGAATTTTCTTCATCGTCAAAATAATGCACTTTGCTACACCATATAGTGCAATAAAGATTTCCAGGACTGTTTTCAAACAAGCAGTTCTTCTGGCTCCTCTTGCCAGAAAGTGCTTTACTTTGGTAACAAATTAAGCAATCTTCTTGTGTACACTTGTAATGGACTTTGGGTGCTTAAAGTTGAGATATGATTCAAAATATCAGATATTATTTGCATAATACAGGAAAATAAGGTGTCTTTCAACTTATCCTTGTACATACTGATGTGTTAGAAAAATTTATGTTTTAGCATTTTATTTTCACATTGTTACTTATGTTTCATGTCATTCGTCATAATTTATGCTGTGTATTGCATAATTTATTTCTTTATGTTACTTCAAGTTTTTTTCCTTCTGAAAATTATCATTCCCCAAATACTTGAGAGGACTAACACTATATTTTATGTAGAGAAGAATGCACGCCATTCTTTTATCATTATGTATTATAAGCATTGTTCTTATATTAATGCAAACATTCTTCAATTAGTATGATTGCTACAGTTAATAAGGGTGTGCTACTGCTCTCTTTAGTCTACCTGAGAAAATAAAATCCATTTGTTGTGTGTT
>WBND01000328.1:438120-454214 GCA_013398595.1 Tychaedon coryphoeus
GGGCAACAGTGTCCCCATGGAGAGCTTCCAGCATGGGTTATTCTTCCATGAGGTGGGTGTGTCCTTCCACGTGTCTTTCAGGCACAGCCTGCTCCAGCGTGGGTCCCCAGTGGGCTCACAACTCCTACGGGGAAACTGCTCTGCTGTGGGCTCCTCTCCCCAGGTCTGCAGGTCCCTGCCAGGAGCCTGCTCCAGCATGGGCTTCCTAGGAGCCATGGCCATGCTCCTCTCAGGCACCACCTGCTCCAGTGTGAGTCTCCTGCAAGGGCTGCACGTGGATCTCTGCATCCCTGTGGATCTCTGCATCCTGTGGATCTCCATGGGCTGCAGGGGTACAGCTGCCTCACCATGGGCTGCACCACAGACTGCAGGGGAATCTCAGCTCTGGCTCAGCCTGAGGCACCTCCTGTCCCTCCTTCTGCACTGCCCTTGGTGTCTGCAGAGCTGTTCCTCTCACCAATTCTCACTCTTTTATATCTATGCAATTACATCTTCATAATAACATTTTTTCATTTGTAAATGTTATCACAGGGGAATTTCTACCATCAGTGATGTGTTCCATCTTGGCCAGAAGCACATCTGTCTTGGATCTGTCTGGCAATATCTCTCCTGAACATGGAGGAAGCTTCTGGCCACTTCTCCCAGAAGCCACCCCTGTAAGACCGAGCTATAAAACCTGGCCATGCAAACAATGCAGCATGGTTCTGAATTTGCCTGTCAGCAGAAAGGAAAAAAATATCATAAGGGTAACAACAACTTTCAATATATGTGTTAAGGTGTGTGTTTAAAATTTGCATCTATGGGGAAATTCGATAGAACACAACACAATGATATCACAATTGATGAAAAATACACATTTTCATCTGGTATATAATACATTTTAATCTTTATAACCACTGCCGAAATAATCAATACATACCAGTTGCTAGTGACAGATAGAGAGACAGTCTTAGTATAATGAAACGAATTTTGATAAGCAGAGCCACAGCAGGTCTGTTCCCATGCAGTGCAACTTCATTAAAGTATCCATGCAGGAAGCAAAAACATAACATTCAGGCAGTGAAATGGAGAGATTGTTCATTCCAAGATAAGACTTTCTTTACTTCAACTTGTCCATTTCTCCCTAGACTTCATAATAACCTTTAGGAATCAACCCCATCATGTTGTGAAAGTCCATTTCTGTTGTCTTAACATACCTGTGAAATGTTGGATTCCTGGCACAATTGTGGTACTTTCAGAATTTTATCAAAATTGTCTAATCATACTGATATTGTGCTACTATAAAAAACATAAATATATTGACCAGCTTCAATAATAATTGTACTTTTCTATATTATACGTACTATTAAGAAAAGTCTACTCAGACAACAACCAATTAACCAAAACTATAATTAGAAAATGGGAGACATTCAAGTTTTTATGGGTTTTTATGCATATGTTCTGAAACTGGTATTTGGTATGATTCTTCTGTGAGGCCAGTTCTGGTAACCTTATTCAGATATTGGGAGATACTCAGAGGTTGTCACTGGGATTTTTTTATTCATCTTCTCTTCTGGAGCAGGGTAGTTTTGGTATTTTCTTGAAAAGACGAAAAATATGTAGTCTTTTGCATTCACAGACCTTCAAGCACTTGAAGAAGAGCACGGGTCTCTTTATCTTCCCTTTCCCATCTAGGTGAAAAAAGAACAAAACCTGGACTAGAAGTTTTTCTCTCAAGCCCTTCTTCATGTCTACTAGTATCGGTGGCATTGACATAGTGAAAATTTGAGTAAATTTCTGAGCAATCATAATAGTTTTCCCTATTCTTCATAGGAAATGACATCTTACCACAGCCTCTTGAGTTCTGCAGAATATCTTTGGCGTCATCCACAAATGTTGGTTGTTTCTCCCATTTCAAGTTGGAAAGAGAATCAAAAGAGCAAACCAAGTTCTAAAATTCTGCACCTGTTAGTGTTCTCCACTAAGAAAAAAGCATTCCATCTGGTGGCTTGGTGAATACTGTTGTGAAGGAGAATTAAGAAGAATTAATCAGCCACATAACTACCATCCTGTCTTGTTTCTAAAACTTTTCTTTGAATGCAAAAGTAATCAACCTGTGAGAAAGAATCCCTCCAAATAAAGTAATAACTAACCTGTATTTTGATTATTTCTTTAATGCTTTTAAGTCTAGAGGACTGATAGCTTTAAGTATTAAGAGTACTTGGCATTTTTCTATTTTGTTATGCAGTTCAATTGTCTGCACATATCAGTCATTTGTCTGGGGGTAACTCTGAGTTTGATTTATACAGAGCTGACAGAACAAAATTACTTACCTAATTTTTCTTCTCCTCCATGTTTTTCATTACTAAGCACACTTTTCTCAACTGGAGTTCAACCTATATATTACTCAGGCGTATAGATTATTTCCCAAGTTTAGGTAGGAATTTTGCATTTATCTTTTTGCTGTTGTGGCAGAGTAGTTGAGAGTATGCTCTCAGCAAGGCAAAAGAAGTAGGACACAGTGAGTGCATGGATGATAATTATTAGATTTATTGCAAATACAATACCTAAATATTGTTAATGCAGTGTCTAAATAACATCTCTATTACAATGGATTGGGACTATGACTAAGTCATAGTCGCAAACTTCAGTGAGATTGCTTTCTAAGCTTCTCAGAGGAGTCTAGATGTGGCTAGGTCCACTTAGTCTCAGTCAACAGTCTGTGTCTAAAGGGTTTGGCTAGAAAAATACACATTTGCAGTCTTTGGCCTTGCAAAATTCACAATTACCAAGCAAAAAAGTCCCTGTGTAACTACTTTAGGACTTTATCTAGGTATTTGACTGGATCTTAGTGCCTTTTGCTCCGACATCCAAGAGTGAAAAAGACATCCTTGCTGAGGAGTGAGGATCCACCCAGAAACTGCTTGCAATATTGAGACATCAATTTGCCCACTAGGTCAGATATGCAGCAGCATTTTACATCCCTATGCAAGCACCGAAATCAATTGCAAATATCTCTGTTCCCTCATCACTGAAGTACAGTTGTTGAGCATACAGACAGCTCTTCCTGTAAAACCCACTTGGTCTTCTTACCCTAGGACGAGCCAGATTGCACCATCACAGAGAGCAGAAAGGGAAATGGAGTGTGTGGGGGGGTCTGTGGAGGTGTGTGTAAGAAACACATGAAGACCCAATTATGTTTCTCAGTTATCAACATTAAGTTATTTGAAATTATTTCCCATGATTTTGGATGCAGATATTAGTAGCTAGATGACAGTCTTAGTCATATTGTTTTATTTTAGGTAGGTACACAAGGAAAAACAGCTTGGACCCAATTATCCTTGTGGTTCCCTTTCAACCCAAGATATCCTATCTTTCTATGATATATGATAAACCAATATTTAAGCTCCTAAATCAGAAACTCGGGAGTTAGATACCCCAGTTTCAAATTTGCCTTTATAGGTCTCCTACACATACATATTTAATGAAATTCTTTAACTGTAACACCCTTTGCACCAGAGTACTCTGATCCTCAGTGTTTAAGGCAGAGGATATTCACTATGAAGCATCTATTTATATATATTTTTTCTGGTTTTATTATTTAGCCCTATGCCTGTCTTATTGAACACTATTCTGACTATGTTCTAAAAGGCAGAATTATTCATATGTTTTTTGTCTATGCCAGAAGTTCAACATAATAATTGATTAGATTTTTTAAAGCATTCTTCTGAGAAGAAGATCTGGCTGTTGGCATAAGGAATCTAAAAGGCTACTTAAGACACAAAGAAATATGTGTTGTTTGTTTGTTTGTTTTTATTCTACACTCTTCTCTCTCCTCCTCACTTGCAATTTTGAAGTATGTCTGTGGGAGCTGGCCCTTTGCAAGTTCTTACAATGCAACATGCAACAATTGAGAGCTTAGCAGCCTTCAGTGTAGGAGTGAAAAAGAAACTGCATTTTCTTACAATGTCAAGGTATCGTGGCAAGGTTTGGAGTACAAGGAAGGAAACTATACATTTAGGAAAACGTGAATAGTGGAGAGATTGTACCAATTAAATTTCTTATTCAATGTGAAATCTTTTAAAGCAGGGAGTAGACAGATTTTCTCATTTTAAGATTTGCATTTAGTTTATTTAGGTTATTTTATTCTTTAATCTGGGTGTTAACATATATCATTAACCACATATGACAGAGAAAGCCTAGAGGAATAAAAATCTCAAATTTAAAAGTGTTATGAATTAAATCTCTTCTCTACACCATTGGATGGGACTTCTTCAGAATTTTTAGATGTGTGAAACCATCTTGTCTGCTGACCTTTGCAATTTGTTTATATCAGACTCATATATTTCAAATTTTGAATATTAGAAGGTCACAATAAGTGAGAATTGGAAAATAGAGCATTCAAGTTCAATGAGATATCAAACAGCAATATTTTAGTAAGGGAGCCATTAACATGATTGACAACAGTATCATTACAATATGTAATGTTAGTTGAAACTCATATTGTCTATCTGGTGTATTCTTCATTAGTACATTAGCTAAATATTTTGGAAATTTTTTGATCACTTGAGATAGGAACCAGATGCTTTCAAAAAAGTCTAATCTAGTCCCAAAATAGCTTTGATGTTCCAGGAGAAAAAAAATCCTTAAACGGGAGTACACCCGAAGAATGATTTATTTTACAAGTAAAACAGGCATTTTTATGGAGCTACCAGTGATAATCAACTGTGTCAAATTTGAACTAAGACCAAGCTGCAGTTATTGAGAGAGAAGTTTCTGAACAGTAACACTACGTAGATCTCACAGCCTTATCACAGAGTGAGTTGTGTCACCTTATAATGTAATATAGATGATTCTTGATTGAGTAGAAGCATGTAATTCAATTGAAGAGTTCTGCTGACACAAGAGCAGCCTTCAGGTGATTTATGAATGAGAGTAGAGCACTTCATTGAATTACAATCTTGGTATTCAGCTAGAAAGGGTTTTCAATATACATCATTATCGTCATCCTGCAGTGAAGGGGGGAGAGGAATTTAGGCAAGTGAAGAAAACAGATAATAAAATTTTTTAATTGGACACATGTGCAAGGAAATTGTTTCAACTCCAATTTTTAAAACAAAGTTTATAATATTTGTATCTATGTAGAAGCTTGAAATTTGGAATCTTTGGACATGATTTTATGTTTTCCAAAAACAAAACACTGGGTGTCTTATGACTGTTTCATGATAGGCATCATAATTAACTGAGAAGTATTTTCCATTCAAAAAAGCAATTAATCCAAGTTTTCCTTAGCAACTATAATTTAAGACCTCTAATGCAATAAATTAATTCTTCCCTGAAGATTCACTGGCTGGATAAAGAGGCAACTGTTCCCATGCAGGAGGCTGTTAGTGTTTGGGAAAAAAACAATCACAGTGAAACAAAATTTTCCTTTTCCAGTGTAACTTGTTTTCAGCAGACATGCATTCATGCAGCTGGTACACAGAAGCAAGTGAAGGCTATGAGACTGCATCTCATTTCCCCTGTGCAGAGTTCAAGGTCTCTGAGCCCCAGCCCAGATTTCCTCACAAATGAAGGCCTTTGAAACTGTCTATGCAGTGAGCCCATGATCCTGCCACAGTATAAATCAGAACACATCCAACATTCCAGAGAACCCAAGAAGTCAGAGTGCCCCTTGGGTTTAAAAATACAGTGCTAGCCATGGAGAACTGATGCTGACATCGTGTAACCCCTTCTGAAACTTCCCTAGAACATAGCAATGATTTAGCCCTGAATTATTCAGTTGTACACAACTATCACTAAATATTTGATATATTCAATTATCGATGTGGCTCACCAAGTTCTACTCATGTATTATGAATATCATGCAAGAACATGAACAGGTAATAGCAGAGTCATTTTTGAATAGGCAAGGAACAACAAGCAGAGGTAGTACTGTTCACCTTACAGAGAAGGAGTCAGGTACACGTCCCTTACAGGGGTGCTCTGTGAGAAAGTTCAGACATAAAAGAGAAACAAGTCAGGACTGTTGCTAGAAGCAGCTATGCAAAACAAGTTGCCCTAATTCCCTTTCTGAGGCACAAATCCTTCTCAGATCTGTACAGCATCAAGGCCATGGATTTTCTTCTAGCACATATAACACCAAGTAATTCTGCAGCCACAAGGGTGGTGCACGAACAAATGAATATCAATTTGCAAAGGTGAAGTTTAGCTAAATTCCTACTTGTTGCCTAATTAATGTCATCAAGAGAGTTTTGTTTCTTTTTTCATCTATAACAGTTCACATTTTTGTGGTGGTGGCATGTGACAATGAGCAAGTGAGGGCACAGTCTTGATAACCACTATTAATGTAAATTTCATCATGAATATCGTATTAACTCCATGTCTTATCTCAGTATTAAATCAAACAGGTTGCATTACGACCTGCTCTGTCTGTCAAGACAGAACACATTGCGTAGAAGTCTTGAGATTAAAATCAGGAAAACAGTACCATGGGAGCAAAAGGAAATTTACTTTTACAGATTCAGGGCCTGCTGTCACTATTTGTGTAATATGAGGCTTTATGACATGGACAGGGTTCAGCTGACATTAAGACAGCACTGAGAGAACCAGAAAAAGGAAGTGATAAACAAGAAAAACTATGGATATCAGGGGGTAAACCACCGAGACAAAACCTGAAGAAAATATAATACTACCTCTCTTGTTTAAAAAAATATATTTTTATAAACTCTCAGTGGTAGACCAGCAAGATCTGATCATCAGCTATATAAAGCAGACTGATTTTTACCACTGAGTCTCTGATGTAGCAAAGACACAGAGATTACTTCCTTCGTGTGTTAAAGTACTCATCCTACAGTAACAACTTTGGCCATTGGCACACACGTGAGATATTACCTCAAGCCAAAATTACAGCTAACAAATTGTGACATTACCAGAAATAACTATTGAAAGATAAAAAAAATTATTTCATTATTTGAGATTATGTTTATTGACTTTACGTAGAATCATGGAATTAAAAATAATAGGACAAAAGATCCTTCCCCCATGTATGATTTTGGGGCAGATTTAATTTTCTTCACAGTGGCTGGGATGGGACTGTACTTTGGATTTGTGCTGAACATGGAGTAGATAATATAGAGATGCTTTTGTTATTGGTGAGCAGGGCTTACATGCAGGCAAGGCCTTTTCTACCTTTTGTACTGCCAGGATGGTAAGGGCACTGGGGCTGCCTGGGAGGTTGGGAGGGGACACAGATGAGACAAGTGACCCAAACTGTCCAAAGGGATATTCCAGACCATACAACATCATGCTCAGTACAAAAGGTGAGGGGAAGAAGGAGGAACAGGGGGGAAATTTAGTGTAATGGTGCTTGTCTTCTCCAGTAACCATTAAAAAGAATGGGGCCCTGCTCTCCTGGAGATGGCTGAACACCTGCCAGTTCACTGGAAGTGGTGAATGAATCCCTTGATTTGTTTTGCTTCTGTGCATGGCTTTTGATTCCAGTATCAAATTCCCTTTATTTCAACCCATGTGTTTTCTACCGTTTACCCTTCCATTCTCTCCTGCTGGCAAAGCAGTGAGTGAGCAGCTGTATATGGTTTGGTTGCTAGCTGGGATAAAACTGTGACACCCCAGTAAAATCTGTAAGAAATATTAACTCTTGAAATAATCTGATTTTTTTTTCCTGTGGAATTTTCTATAGGAGCTTGGAAAAGGACTGGTCTAACTGCCCAAGACCTCTTGTGAAGAGAGAGATTTTTTAATCCCACCTGTGTACCTGTTTAGTGTTATCTTTCAAGTCAACACAGAGGCAAAATACAATTCCAAGGATGTTCTCTCTGACACATTAGGGTTTTGTCCATCACAGCTCCAGTCTGCCCTGCCAACAGAAAAATAAATGGCTCACAAGCATTCAAGCCTGGAAGAGTTTGGAGTTGGTTTTCTGGGGATTTGTTGTTATAGTTTGATTTTTTTGTTTTGGGATTTTTTTTTCCTGTAGATGCAGAGTGAGGAAACCTGCCAGCATACAATTCAAAAATGTTATTGAATTTTTAAAGCTCTTTAATCAAACTGATCAGTTTGGATATATTCAATCAGATTTACCATGTGGAACTGGAAAGAGATCAAGAAGTCAGCAAAAACCTGTTTTAATTTGAGCCCACAGTGGATAATTAGAGTGATGTGCATTTCATCTTATGTACATTACATGTGAGTAAATATCTAATCCCATCTTTCTAACCTTGTTAAACTCAGTACTATAAAATAAAATGAAGGAGTTGGTAATTGCATTTTCAAAAGTATACCTAGAGGCCACAGACTCATATGGATTTCTTAATTTCTTGTTCTTAACAATAAAATGGAACATAGAGCTTTAAGCCCAGCAGGGCTGCTGTGTAGTTTAAGGAAGGAAATGAATTCTGAGAGCAGTGAGCTAATAAGATGCCACTTTTCCAATTCTCTTTCCAATGTTCTTTACAAAAGGAGATATTCTGAGAAGCTCTCTGAATAATGAGGAATGAATATTCTGAAGAACACAACCAAAACAACTAAACTCGTGAAACAGATTCTGTGAAACTATTCTCCTGCAGTACTTACCTTTGCCTTATTAGACATCATTAATGCTGCTCTAAGGACAAAGATGCCATCTTTTTTGTTGTCTGAGAGGTTTGTTTTTTACAGACAAAAACCTTAAGATGAAGCTGTTAACAAAAACAGAGCTCTTAACACTAGTATCTTCACTCCCCTCTATTTAATTTTTCATGCTTGAAGGTTCATCCTGTAACTCCTTCCTCCACATTGCCTCTTTGACTCTTGTGTAATCCTGCTGCTAAATCCCCCTGTTGCCATTGCAAAAGGTTCCAGCTTGGTAGAGCAGCATATCACCCTGTCTTGGGGTGTTTTTATAGTGATTAATCTATATCCTGATCATCTGCTCTATGCCAAGAAATGGTTGATGTATCTTTAAGGTGGGTCTGGGGGGTAGAGGGAGCCTTGGGGGTCTTTGGCAGACTTTTTTAAAAGCCTCACCCCCAGGCGTCCAGGTGCCATGTAGACTGTGCTTTTTTTTGCTTAGCTAGCTTTTGTTAGCTTAGAGAGGAAGGTTTTTTCCTTTTCCTGGCCTTGGAGAGGGTGCAGCAGCAATCCTTCAGCAGAATTTTTCAGTGTCAATGGGACAGTTTGGTTTTGGCCCAAGATCAGAGAGAATGACCAGTGGGAGAAGGATCAGCCATAAAGGTGAGGGGCTGCTCCATTTTGGCCCCAGACCTCGGAAAAGCTGAGCCGGCGAGAGAAAGCCCATCTGCTTCATCTGCTGTGAAGAGGGGGAACATCAGAGATTCACCAGGTTCCATCTAGTGTGTGGACCTTTTCGGTTTTTTTTTTCCTCTTGAGACATTTTTTTCTCCCCACCATGTTGCTGGCCATTGAGGTTTTTTGTCTTTCCCTGACATTTCAGGTGTTTTTTATTTCAATGTGAGGGACTAAACTTTGATTTTTCAATAGCTAGCATTTATTTACCTTTTTTTTTTTTTCTGTGCTGTGTGGGCACTTGGTTTGTCAATAAACAGCTCTTTTTTCACTTTCATCTACTAGTACTCATTTCTTTATTTGAGAGGAAACACTCATTTCTGAGTGTTTTACTCCTAAACTTGTCTCTAAACCGAGACACACCCTGTCAGGGTGTAGAAGGTAGAATCACTGCTAATGAATGCTGATTCTGATAACTTGCTGGTCATGTGAAGGAGCAAAATTTAAGGAATTTAGTGGAGAATCTTGCTTTGCTTCTGGCTTTATTGAAGTTGTATTGGATATGTGTAACCGGGTTCTTTAGCAGGAAGACTACTGGGGTGGCTTCTGGGAGAAGCTGCCAGAAGATTCCTCCATGTCTGGCAGATTAAAACCCTGGTGGCTCCAAGATCCACTCCTGCCCAAGACTGGACCTATTGATTATGATGGTGGTAATGCCTCTGTGATAACATTTACAAAGAGAAAAAATGTTATTATGCAGATGTAATTGCATAGATATAAAAGAGTGAGAATTGGTGAGAGGAACAGCTCTGCAGACACCAAGGGCAGTGCAGAAGGAGGGACAGGAGGTGCCCCAGGCTGAGCCAGAGCTGAGATTCCCCTGCAGTCTGTGGTGCAGCCCATGGTGAGGCAGCTGTACCCCTGCAGCCCATGGAGATCCACAGGATGCAGAGATCCACAGGGATGCAGAGATCCACGTGCAGCCCTTGCAGGAGACTCACACTGGAGCAGGTGGTGCCTGAGAGGAGCATGGCCATGGCTCCTAGGAAGCCCATGCTGGAGCAGGCTCCTGGCAGGGACCTGCAGACCTGGGGAGAGGAGCCCACAGCAGAGCAGTTTCCCCGTAGGAGTTGTGAGCCCACTGGGGACCCACGCTGGAGCAGGCTGTGCCTGAAAGACACGTGGAAGGACACACCCACCTCATGGAAGAATAACCCATGCTGGAAGCTCTCCATGGGGACACTGTTGCCCATGGGATGGATCCACGTTGGCAAAGGTTGTGGAGAACTGTCTGCCATGGGAAGGATCCCATATGGGAGCAGGGGAAGGAGTCCTTTCCCTTGAGCAGTGGGAGAAGCGGTGTGTGATGAAGTGGCCATAACCCCATTCCCTGTCTGCCTGCACCACTGCAGGGCAGGAGATAGAGCTGGGAAGGAGGGAGGGGTTGGAGGAAGTTCTTTTCAAGGTCTTATTTTATTTCTCATTATCCCGTTCTGCTTTTGCTAGTAATAAATTCAATTAATATCTCTAATTTGATTCTGTTCTGCCCGTGACAGTATTTGGTGAGTGATCCCTCTCTATCCTTATTTCAATGAACCCCTTTTTTACATTTTCTCTCCCTGTCTAGCTATGGACAAGGTTGATGTAGCTGCTCTGGTGGGTATCTGCCATCCAGCCCGGAGTCAACCCACTACAAAAGTCTACAGTCTTATGGTTTAGGACCGTTTTTTCTGCTGTCTTTGACATCAACATCTGACTACATAAAATAAACAGACAAACACAGTTAATGTAAATCAAATAACCTGATCAAATCTGACACTACCATGTTTTGTATATGACTCTATAGCTTTCAAATGCTAGTGATGGTAAAACAGAGAGGCACATGTGGATGAAGAAAATTCTGTCAAGAAATATTTTTAAGAACATGATTTGGTCACCTCAGCTGACTCAGATGATTTTTCTGATTGCAAAGATCACATTAAGATGAGATTTACAGGCTCACTGGCTGCAGAGTTGTGTGGAGACCCTAATACTCCTACAATTATACCTGTGCTGAGACTAAAATATACAGAGTGGCAAGAGATATGCAGTCATCCAGAGATCCTTTAGGGGATTATGTCCTAAGGATTACTCCTTCCCTGTAAATTATTCCGAATTACTTTTCCCAGCCAACATCACCAAAAAATAGTGTTTCCCCTACTCAAAAATTAATCTTCATTGATTTAGGATTTTAGTTTTTTGTCTAATCCAAACTACCACATCCTAATGTTTTACATTGCTACACCCAGAAGTTATCTGACATATAATGCAGAGCTGTTAAAGTGCTAAGTTAAAAACTATAGCAGCAGTGTACACCAGTCTACAAAACCAAAGAATATGGTTATATGAAAAGATGATCAATTCTAAAAGTAAACATAGAAGTAATTTTTTTTTTTATAAATATAATTTGGAACCATCTTTCACAAAAGGAGAGAAAGTGAACAGAAATAGATATTTTGGTAGCATTTTTTTTCCTCATGCATTTTTTTTTCTAATATAAGTACCATTTAGTCATTTTGACATTACAAGTTAAACTGATTGTGGAATTGTATTCCTGCTTGCTGATGGCTTATATCCTGCAGCAGATTTTGGGGGGAAGGTTTTTTGAGCATATACTCAATTTCACTGGAACTGAGTTCTGTTTAAAATTTATTTTACCCAGCATTGGTTATTTCTTCTTTACACAGGTTAGATACTCCATTAACACAAAATTATGGAAATCTACTAATTCAACAAGAATATAGAATAATTACTATACATGACTATATGCAGAAGGATTTTAATCATTAATATTCTTACAAAGCAAAAATATACCTTGTCTACTAGGGTTTGTCTGAACAAAAAGAAAACAAACTGAAACTGAACCAAACCAAACCAACCAACCAAACAAAAAAGAGTAATTATTTAAAGATATTTCAAAATTAAAAGGTTAAAAATCAACGTAAATTTAACATTTGATAGTATCACCCAAACAGAACTGTTTTCAACACCTTTTCCATATAGCTCACCACTTTTTGTTGTATAGGGCAAATTTCTTGTGAGCATTCATAGAGACCAAAGCATTACTTTGCAATAGTTTAAAGTGCTTATGGGAATATCATGTGGAAAAGCCAGAAATGTATGCCAGGGAAAAAATACTCATGTTATGAAGCTCAGAATAAAATCATGGCATAGTTCCTCGATGAACATTTTGTGCTTTTAAGTGGTTCCTCCAAACTGGCAGGCAAATACTGAGAAGAATGTTATACCAATCCTATATACCCTCCAGTGCTATCAGGAAAAATACTGACCTCATGAGAGGCATTTCAGAAAACAGTATGTCATATGTTTTTAGCAAAATTGATAAAATATGTGTGGCTAAGAAGTCCTTAAACAATTTTTTACTTCCCATATACACATCTTAATAGCTATAGCATTTTAAATTTCCCATCTTTCTTTTCCTTCCTACACATCGTAACCTTTCCCCTTAGATATTATTAACTCATCATCATAACTCATTTTAAGTTGGTGTGTACCATTTGGAAATTGGAACAAAATACTACTAGAGACAGCAAGGGTACAGGAAGAAAGTGCAATGGCACAAATAGTCTTTAGTGAGGCATTCTTCATTACATTTGCAATTAAATGATTTCTGGATAGTTGTGATGACTGATCATATCAGAAAGAAAAGGGTTGAACTGAAAATTGGTTGAATGGCAAGGCCTAGAGTGCTCTGATTAGTGGAGCAAAGTTTAGTTGGAGGCCTGCAAGTAACTATCTGAGAGACCAATCTTACTTGATTAATGATTTGCATGATGAGGGGGACTGAACCCTCAGCAGATTTGCAGATGGTACAAAACTAGGAGGAACATCTGATATGCAAAAGGTTTTTGCTCCTACTGAGATGGATCATGACAGGCTGGAGAACTGAGCTGTCAGCAGCCTCATGAAGTTTGACAAGGGCAAGTGTGAAGACACACCCTTTCACCAGAATGTGCTGGTGGCTTCCCAGATGGAGAGTCCCCTGGCAGAGAAAGATGTGGGGGTCCTGGTGGATCCCATATGCAGCATGGACCAGCATTGTGTCCTTGGGGCAAAGAAAGCTGATAGCATTCTGGCCTGCATCAGACACATCATTGCCAGCAGGGCAATGCAAGTTCCTTCCTTATGGTTAAACGCTGATGAGGGTACTGGAAGACTGGAGCACTGGGTCATGTTCTACGTTTCTGTCTTGGTTTAGTAAGAAATTTAGGAGAAAAACACTCTGGAATGAGTGTTTCCTCTAAGAAAGCAGGTTCCAAGAATCTCTTTCTGCTGATAAGAAGTGAATATTAGTGGATGAATGTGGGAAAAAAAAGTTTATTGACCACCAGAGTGCCCACATGACACAGTAAAAGGTAAATAAATTCTAGATATTGAACTGTTAGACCTCACACCGTCCTTCCCTCCAATACCCCCCAACACACCTCGGAACAAAAATCCAGAATGGTAAACAAAAGAAAAAACACCAAAAAAACCCTGCCACATGGTGAGTAGAAACGTGATATCAGGTCCTCTATTAGGGTGAAAAAATGTTCACACAGCAGCTCAGCAGCTTGGGCAAACAGATGTCAACCTGACGAATCTCTGGTGTTGGTCCCCTCTTCACAGCTGATGAAGCAGATGGGTTTGGTGGCCTTTCTTAGCTTTTTCTGAGATCTGGGGCCGAAACGGAGCAGCCCCTCAACTTCCTGCCAGTCCCAGACGATTCCCTCTGAGTTTTAACCCAAACCAAACTGTCCACTTGAGTTCCAAAAGCCACTGAAGGATTGCTGCTGCAGTCCCTCCAAGGCCAGGGAAGAGAAAAAAAAGCCCTTCTTGCCTAAGTAAACAAAAAACCAAACTAACCAAGCAAAAAACCCCAGACCACAAGGCACCCAGACATTTGGGGGTGAGGCTTTGAAAAAGCCTGCCAAAGAGGTCCAGGGCTCCCCCCTCCTCCAGGACTCACCTTACAGCTACAGCAACCACTTCTAGGCATAGAGCAGATGATTAGGAAATATAGTAATCATCCTAAAATCACCCCAAGACAATTTCCCAGCACAAAGGAGATGGATGGCTACTGGAAAGAGAAGGGCAAAGGACTCTTTAGGCAACTGGAATGTCTCATGTATGAGGAAAAACTGAGGGACTCTCTAGCCTAGGGAAAGAATCTTATCAATGTGTACTAATATCTAAAGGGAGGGAGAGATGAAGACATATCCAGGCTGTTTTCAGGGGGGCCCAGTGGGAGGACAAGAGACAATTGGCACAAAAGGAAACACAGGAAGGTCCACATGAACAGAAGCAGACTAGTTTTTTAAGGATGAATTATAGAGCCCTGGCACAGGTTGCCCAGGTAAGTTGTGGAGTCTCCAGCCTTGAAAACAGTCAAGAGCCATCTGCACACACTCCTGGGCAATCAGTTCTAGGTAACCTTGCTTGAGAAGGACAAGATGACCTCAAGCTCCCTTACAGCCTCAATCAGCCCCTGATTCTTGTCATTCTAATGCTGGCAATTCTATTTCAATGGAAATTTTCTTAAGGAAAAGGCTATCCTGGTGTCAACAAAGCCAAAATATAACTCATACAGAATCTCTTATCCTTTCCAATACATTCCAATAAGCATTTTTATTAAAATTTACAGTTTATTTGACAGTAACGATAAACAGCTTCTCCCATGCCTGTATCCAAATCACTTGGCAGCAGTTTAAATGCCTAGTCAGTGGAAAAATGCCTTGAAATTTTGACACCAAACTCTTAATAGTTTACTCACTGCATAGGTCAAATCTCAGTAAAATCTCAGTATATCTCTGCCTCAGATTTTTTTCTTTCTTTCTGCAACAGAATGCAGAAAACTTTTGGGAAAGAGAAGGGAAAATCTTGAAGACAATTTCAGCTCTGTAGAGGATGAAAACGACAAATTCTGTATTTAAACTCATTATGTTCTAGGGTGGTTGTTTTTCAATTCCTGTTTCAAGCTTCAACTTAAAGGGCTTTAGGCGTATGTTACCATTCTATATATTTTCTTTAGAATAAGTCACCAAAATTTTCAGTCCTTTTAAATAAATTTGTAAATTTAACCCTCTATTATTTTACCTTTTGATTGGCAATCATTCAAATTCTATGCTCTATTGCCCAGGCACTTGTAAATGGGAAAAGAATACAGGAACTAAACTCTAAGTCAAAATATTGATCTAAAGGCCAAAATAAAAGAGTGTTTCAGTATTACAGCTTGAATGCATGACTTACTCAAAGGCTGACAACTTGTCTCATGCCAAAGAGTAAATTCAAATGGAAATGGCAGAGCACTGATTCATTCTCATGGTCTAGATTATGGTGATACAAAGAATTAGAGGACAGATTTCTTCTTTTTTTTGTAGCTCCTGAGGATCTTATTAATAGCAAGTTAGAAATAACAGAGTTATAAACACAGTTGTTCTAGTCATTAATTACCTTGTTCCCACTCTCCTCCTCTCTGTTTCAGTTTTTGGCTGGCTGGTTTTGTTGTAGGTTTGGTTTGGTTTGATTTGTCTTTTCTGTTCATTTAGGGTTTTTACAGCTACAACAATTTGTCATGTCCTGTCTCTGGAGTGGGTCCAATTTCACAAGCAGCAGCCCTACCAAAGCTGCTGCAATGTGAGTCCTTCCCAGGAGCACACAGTCCTCCCAAAACTGCTGCAGCATGGGTCACTCTTCCACAGGGTGCATTCCTCCAAGGACAGGCTGCTCCAGCCTGGAAGCAGGGCCCTCTCTCTGTGCCCCAGGTCTCCCACAGGATCACAGCATCCTCCAGGCACCCACCTGCTCCAGCATGGGCACCTCCATGGGCT
>WBND01000328.1:456576-489432 GCA_013398595.1 Tychaedon coryphoeus
GGGTTTTTTTTTTGGTTTTTTTTGTTTGTTTGTTTGTTTGGGGTTTTTGTTTTGGTTGTTTGGTGGGTTTTTTTGGTTTTTTTTTTTAGTGCAAGCGTTCGATTTAATTTTTGTATTTATTTTATTTTGTTTTTTAAGCACATTGATTGAACAAGGTAAATATCCTTTCTATTAATTGTATTTTGTATTAAACCTTCCTTGTGATCTTTGTCTGTAAATTTTACCTGTTAAAAGAACTGATAAATTTAATTAGTAGCTCAGGATTATCTCAAAAATTGTTACTCAATTGAAGTTTCCTAAATTTGCTTTCTTAATATAATGACCCCATATGAGAATACATCTTATATTAGCATTCTGAAGGTTGCAAAAAAAAAAAAAAAATCAAAGATTTTCTAGATCTGCTCTACTTTGGTTATTTCCAGCCTCAGAATTCTATATAAACTATTCCCCTGTCTTACATGATTCAGATCCTCATCTCCATAGCATCTGGACCACACTTGATCTACTCGAAAGCACAGCTGAGAAAGCAACAGCAAATCCTTTAACCTTCAGAATGAGTTCTACCCTCAATAGATATAAATCTTTCCATTTCCCATCAGCATGCTTTACTCACCATTTTTTCACCACTGTGACACAGATGTCCATCAGCATGTTCTAAGAAACTATTTTCTTTTCAATGAACAATATATAGACGTAGCCAGTAAGACCAAGGTTCTGCCATTAAACATTCTCTAGAAGTAACGGGCATAGAGACCTAGGGATTATTCCCTAACTGAATGAATCCTTGGGGGCTTTTTCCTGGAGTGAATTGAACTTCTGAAGCAGTCATTTAAATTCATTATGAATAGAACACATAGGAGAGACGTGTCATTTCTAGAATAAATAAAAGTCATCAGTTTTTCAAATATTGATTTTTCTTAAATTCTTTGTAAGTATAATGGACAGTATGTCTCAGTTCAAAAGAATTCTCTGCAATTTGAAACAATAGTAGCGAAAAACCAAAGTTTTTCAGAGCAATGTGGTTAAGGCACACTATTCTCCTAACACTCAGCACTAAAGAAAATTTAAAATCTATCAACCAGACATTGCTGGCTAGATTAGTGAATTCAAGCCTTTGGGATAAATTGAGCACAGAATTGGAAGACGATCCCACAATGACACTGGTAGACACAATGAACTAATACCAATCTTAATGGTTAGATCTTGGTTCTAATAAGCATCAAAATCTAATGGCTAAGGACAAAAATAGCCAATAAAAAGTGTGTGACATTACTGAACCACTTTACTTTTTATATGTAGTGTACTCTCTAGTCTATACAGCATAAGCAGTATTGGAGCTCAGTAGATTTTGAAATTCTCTTTTTCTGTGCAAGGGGACCCTAGGCAAGCCTTTCAGGGAAGGAAGGCTTGTCAAGGTCAAAGCAACTGTGCTTTGCTAGAAACAGAGACTATGAGAGAACCATTCTAGAAAAAAAAATATTTTTTTAAGACCAAGATTTTCCCCTGTGCAAAATTCTTCAAGGAAGCTTTGGGTCTTTAACATCTGTCAGATGTCTCCTGTGCTATTAATGACAGGTTTTCTGGGCCCAGCAAGAGCAGTGAGTATTTTTCTATTTCAGAGGATTTATTAGAGATCCTCCTCCTCCTGGTCTTTCTAGCCCTCAAATTTCCAAATCAGCCAAGTCAGTTTTCTTTTCCATCTCACTCCATTAGCTACTGCTACACCATGCTACAACCAGATAAAGCATTGTTTAAAGTCTTTCGCTTGGCAACTAAAACTAATGTCAAGGGTGACTATCAATGAACAATATAAAAAACACTCCCCAACAGGACCTGTGCTGTGGAAAAGGCCTGGCTACTGACCACCATTCCAGAAGCTGTATGTCTGATGCCATCCTTTACTCTCTATTCTTTGAGAGCCAACTATTTTTTTCCCAGTTATCTGAAGCATGATATTTGACTTTCACACACATGTCCCGTGTGAATCCATGTTAAAGAATGCACTCCTTAAAGATTAGATACTCTCCAATGATAAATATTTCCATGGCTTACTTTCTTTTTCAAAATACTTTTTCTTTCAGGCAATTAAATTCATCATTCCAGAAAGAGCCTGGAGGGGAGGAGTTCAGAAAAACAGGAAAGAAAAAAAAGAGTGTTATCCTCAATTAAGACATATTCTAAATGGAAACCTTTCTGTGACTATTCTGCTTTTTGTGCCTAAATGGTTTACAAAACCCAAGTGAATTTAAGCCTTATAATTAAGTACATCCAGACTAGCCAAAGGCAACAAAACCCCACAGATTAAACAATCCCTTATGTCTCCACTATTTTATAATCATAAATGCTGGGTATTAACTGTGCATATATGTGTTAGAAGTTATATGAGGAACTAATATTTAATCAGCCTATACATCAAATATTAAAACTGAATCTGATATTACATGATAAGCCCTACCAATATTTCAAAAAGCCCAACAGATAGAAGCTTTTCTGACTGAAATGGGATTCCCATTTAAGGTGTATTTTGATACAGATATCTAAATTCATATAAGATTTGTAATTTTTTTTTTTTTTGTTAGACACCATGAGGATATATAGAATGTGTGAAGGTTGGATCTTACAACTTAATATTCCAGATAAACACATTAAAATTTGCTGAGATTCTGTAGTGGATAATAATGCTGATGTTGACAGCAAAATGAATGGGAAGCAAAGCAGAATGAGTTTGGTTAAAGCACTTATTACTGCCTGGTGAAAGGTTAGCATAATACTAAAAACCTTTATTTAAGTATATAGCAATATTCTTTTTGCTAGGGAGTAAATTCCAGGATAAATGGCCAGTGAATCAATAAATGCTCCAGATTGTGGCCTGAGAGTTCATTTATCATGAACCATTTATCTCCTCACATACTCTCTGATAAAAAACAGCCTAATTAATTTTCATGGAGACTCCTGAGGTTGTGGTGGTATCAGCACATACTAACAAATCAAAACAATGACAGAAAAGCATATCTGTAACCGCACTTAAAGATAGTCAGAAAGGAATAATTATTTTACTATTTCTAAATTAACTTTCTGCAATAAACAGAATTAATAATACATTGATATTCCTCAGTAAACAGTATGTTTTGAGGAATTATATCTGAAAATACTCATAACAACCCTAAAGCAATCATTGAATGAATATTCAGTAGTGCCTGCATAGCAATCCAGTTGGTTTTCATGGAAGCCTTTACTTAGGATACACCTTATTTAGAATATTTGAGAAGCTGTTTTTTCATTTATTTGATCTAAAACCTAGTAAAATATTTACAGAACCAGCAAGGAAGCATGTCCTGTCTATGTGCCTTTTAACATGGTTCAAAAGTCAGATGTAAAAAAAATAACAATGCCTGTAGAAAAAAAAAACTTTCAGAAATTGGAAAACAGAAGGCATTAGGCTATTATATCTGTTTCTACATCATTAGAGATCTGAGACAAAGCTCAAATTGATAATCACTAATGAGGTGTTTAGTAGGCATAATAATTAAAATATTGTATTTGACAAAACAAAGAACATTCTGTCAGCTTTCATTATCTGAACTTGGTTTTAGTACAAAAAAAAATGCACTTCAGCTTGATGATGTGGAAAGGCCAGGAAAATTAATAAAATTATTTGGAAAGCATATTTTTCTGTAGTTCTACTTATGCAGTGATAAATGCTCTCAGAAAGCATGTAAAAAACTGACAGTCAATTCACTCATCATTCTAAAGGTAGATCATTGAGAATGTCTGCCTCTTAGAAACGTGCTTTATATTGCAGACAACATGACATTCTCAGAAGTGTGCTCATTCTATCCTCCATGCATCCCTCCAGATTATTGCATACTGTAGATTTTTGGTACACCAAATTCCTTCTTCTCTTTTCTTTTCCTTTTTTTACTTTTGGAAATTTCTTAAAGGCTCACTTTTTCCAGGTTTCAAAAACCAAATTTTCCGACAAATCGTTTTCAACAATATAATGGAGTTTTTCATCTGAGGTCAAGACATATTTTATCTAATTACCTATTTTAGGATTATGAAATTCATGCAGCTATGTTTATCAGTTAACACATTTTTGTGAGATCCAACATTTAGTAACATTTTAGATAAAGTCTTAATCACTACAAGGTTATTCATTTGCTACACGTGTTGTACAATCAATGGGTTTTACAAAATTGTGATTAGAAGATTATAGTGGTCTTCCTTTAATTTAATTTGCATTCTAGCATAGAGAAATGATCTGCAGTACACAAAAAAAGCCTTAGTGTCCTACATTTTTCTTCTGAAATGATAACTCTTTTGTTAAAAAAACCTTCAATTCATTTTATTATGCCAAGAAGTAGGCCAAAGTTTCATAGGGGGAAAAAATCTCCCCAAAGAAATGTTAGTTTCCCAGGAAAAGGTAAGGGAAATTATTAAAATGCCTCAGAAGATCCCATATGTTTTACAATATCCTTAGAAACATGAAAGAAATACCCTTCACCATGCTTAGGAGGTAGATAGAGGTTGAAGGTGTGCCTGCATTGGTTCCTTAACCCTGACAATACTAATGATGAAAATTTGGAGTCCCTTGGAATAAGAGAGCATTCCCAGCAAAAAACTTCGAAGTGCTAGGTGATTTTAGTTTTTCTTATGTACGGTAAAAAAAAAGAACCTTCAAGTACTTTCACTAATACTTTTTCATTACTGTGCATTTCCGTCAAATAGTTTTCATGTAAACAGTTTTTCAGGGTGTTTTTTGGACTAAGAAAACTATTTATACTGCTCACAAGCATTATTGCTTATTTATTGATTGCTTATAAATCAGTTTCTCCGATTGAACCTGGTTTAAGAGCCTTGAAATACTTGCTAGGGTGAAAAAATCCATAACAAACCAAGGAAATTTAACATGTTATTTCAAATTAGAGGGGGAGTTACATCTTCAAAAAATCAGTTCTTTTATATGGGAATATATGTTTACAGAGTCAGTTTCACTGTCTCAGTGGAACAGCCCTTGTTAGCAACTTGTGACATAGGATGAGTGTGGTTTTCTCTTCAAAAATGCAGTAAAGTGTCCTGAGACTTTGGGAGCACTGAGTGCATATGTACCATACAGAAACAAGAAGCAGGTTTACTTAGCACAAAAAGAGGGATGCACTTTGATAGTTAAGCCACTTTTGGCTTCTGAACTAAATCACCTCTGTGCAACTTGAGCTGTGCCAGGGAGACATACCAACCACAATGGACTGTTGATAAACTACTTGAGGAGTCATTTAAATAGCCAAATTTAATTTATCTGCCCAAAGCTTTCAATTGAATATATTTGCTTCTACAATTGTTCACCACTTGTCACCATATACAACCAAGCAAGAATAAAACCATTTCTGAAGTGGCTATATGAAATCCTAGCAGCAGCATGTATTTCTGGATTTTTGTAATACTTGAATCATAGATGGTGAAAAGATAGGGGTAAACCACTACAATGCTCTACTGCTATTAAACAGTGTCCTCAGAAAACAAGATATTGAAGATTATCTGTTTTACTTTCCTGGCTTCTGACTTTCTTTGATTCATCATCATTTCCGACAGTCACTGACAGAGAGAAATTTAGTATGCATTTCTTAGAGAGAAAAGCCTTGGCCGAAAGGTTTGAAAAAAATCACACAAGTCTGTTGTTTTGTTAATCAGATACATTTTGGCTCTAACTCCATCTACTTGTGACTAGAACTCACCATTTTTTACAGTTACACTTACACCATGACACACTGACACGCAACAAATTTCTATAGTTTTAGATTTTTATTATTAAAATAATGATAAAAGAAACTATTTTTGAAATATAGGAAATATAACATAAGAAAGATCATTAATGGACTTTCTGGGAGAGATCACTCAAGAGAGAAAAATAATGCCTGCCTGTGAAATCAACAAGTTTCATGTAGTTGAGAATTCCTGTTTTGCTTAATTTTCCCCCTTTATTTTAATATCACTTTGACTTTGCCAAGTAGGTAGGTGTAGATCACAAGGTGGGGAAATTTCAGAGAAGTTGTGAATGTCACCCTCAGGAGCCCACATCAAGTATACAAACAACAAAGAACCCAAGCAATCTTTAATCTGGCAAACAAAGGCATAGCAACTTGAACAAGCAGCATCTTGAGCAAAGAAAAGTGGGAAAAAGTGCAAATTTTAACAGTGGGAATAATTAGCTGTTAGAATAGCTCACCATAAAAGGTAGGATCACCACTGCTTGAACTCTTTGAAAGAGTGTTTGTCTGAAAAAGATCTTATTCTAACAAAAATTGTTAGATTCAATGCAGATATTACTCAGGATTTTATGCAAATTATTAGACTAAATGAGCATACTCTTTACTCTATTGATAACTGAAAAAAAATGCCATTGAAAATAAATATCATCCCTTAATATCTGTAATGTTTGATTGTACGCATTGATGTACATAACACCAATAACTCATGAATTCTGTAAATTCCTTTGAACAATAACTTCTTAATGTCTTCAGCAAGAAAGAAAAAGTGAGCTTGCTTGGGTGAATGGATTAAACCATAACTTGCCCTTCAAAGGAATTAGGATTATAAGAAGTTGTGACATGATGCACATCAGATGAGAAAGAAGATTCTTTTACCTTTACTTCTATTGGCAGAGTAGTCTATTATTTGTTATAGGTCCCTTATTAAATATTGTTTTCCCCAGATTTTGTTGAGTGAGATGCATTTTATCTATTGCACATCCAGCTTGCAGTCAGTGGAGATACAATTAAAGGATTTTATCAATAACTCTTGTGGAGAACAGCATACTAGGAATTTAAGATAGGCATCTCAGTTTATACATAAAGATTTGACCATTGTGTACACCCTTTCCCTTACATGTGTGGAAGAACACAGTTGTCAAACTGACTGGACAACTGAACAGTTCTTTAATAAACCAAAGTGTGCTGAAATGATCTCAGAGCTGTCTAACAGAGTCATATTGCATAGGACACAGTCTCATATGTGAACTGATGGGTGTGAATAAGAGAGCCTGTGCCATGATTTCATTCGTGTTCAAAATATTGATAAGTGTACCACAAGTCTCCTAATGGACATAAAGAAACTCAGAATCAACTATGCAATACTGAAAGAAAAATAAAGGGGCAGGAAAAAAAATAAATATAGGTGTTATGAAATCAAAGACATTTTAAGCAAACCTGTTAAATTTTTTTAGTAGAAAAGCTAGGGGGAAAAAGGCAGAGATGAAGACAAGGGACTCTTCCCAAACTAAACAGAAGTCCAAACTCCAGACAAAAAATACTCTCTCTATAAAAGCTACTCTGAAGAAGAGTAGAATTTAAAATGAGATTGGAAATCTGATGAAAAGGTATGTATGTCCATTATAAGAAGTAGATACAACCAGGGACTGCTGTTTTAGAGAACACATTACGCATTTTTGTACTGTGCAGTGCCACATACTGGGTATATTACAATTATTACAATGTGCTAAATACTTCATCCTCCATCTGTGAAATCTTTCCCTGATTACCCTGACTTCTCTTAAGAATTTTACATGGTCATCATGAATTTAACTTTGACAAAATCTTGATATTAGGCAGTGAATAGGTTCTTTGTTTGAATCCACCGACAGAGAAAATTCAAGAAAGTTTAAAAAAAAAAAAACACATTAAGAATAAGTCTTTAAAATTTTGGATGTAACACTAAATGGAGACCCTGCAGGCTACCTTAGTAAACCTCTGAAAATTCTACATGTATGTGACAGGATGCAAAAGGGTAATGAGAAGGGGCAGGGAAGACATATTAGACTGCATCCTTTTTGTCTTGCCAAATTAAAATCCTGGAGAACATTTTTTTACCTCATAAATGTGTTTCCAGTGTATTATGTGAAGGAAATTTTAAACATAGTCCTGCAGTAGTGAAAGAAGAAACATTTTTACTTACTATAAGCTCTGCTCTAGTGTTTTCCTTGATAGGTAATTAATTAGTTTGTCTGTTTTAAGTCATGTTGACAAGTCTGATATCATTTAGCAAATATTGCTAAGATATTGACCAATAGAAAAGATTAACATGGACAATACAGTGGGGCAGGAGCATTAATTTTGTCCCCTCAAAAGGACATATTATTCTAGTAGGCAAAAGTACAAAAAAAAGTTACTTGGTTTTTATGCTATGAGAAAATCCAAGGAAAATTTTCACATAATGAACAAATGTTTGGGTTTTTTTTTACATTAAGACACAGCAACACAAGAAAAGAAAGTGGAGCTAAAAGCCCACTTCACAGTCCTCTTGGATTTTGAATGTTTTTGCTGATCCTCCACAGAATCACAGGTTAATCCTAAGACTTGTTAATGTGAAGTTTAGGTAGTTGGGGTTGCTAAACAAGAGAAAACTCAGGCTCAAACAAACGTAATCAAAAATAACTGAATTTACAAAGGCCGCTCTTTTCTTCTTCTTTCCCTTACTATGGTCTGAGTAGAGATTGTCAGGGTATCTGTATTATGGAGTTACATTCTGCTTTCAGAACTATGAATTTTCAGATATGACCTGTATCCATTTGAATGCACTGAATTAGAAAGGTGAATAAAATGCAACAGCTGCAGGAGACAAAATTTGTTTGGCAACATATGTACATATACTTCCTCACCTACATTTGTCCCCAAAAAATAATTGTTTGAATTGTTGAAGAAAGTTTACTAAAAGTGTATTAAGTGTAAAAGTGTATTAAGAATCAATTATTTTGTTATTAAAGAGAGAAGACATGCAACTGAGCTAAGAATGGTTTCGGGAACTCTGTGTTTCACAGTTTTTTTGACTTCAAAAAATTGGACATTTCAGTTATTCCTGCTCACCCATTCCTGTCTTCTCTGGTGGTGTAACTATACAAAGGTCAGGCTTAATTCTTGTATTTTCTGAGATTTGTACATTATTTTCTTTCTCTTAACTTCTGAACAAAATAAAACCAGTACAATATATAATCTTCTGCAAGACCAAAGAAAATGCTGCTCAGAACTAATAAGCCAATTGTAATCTTTCCCCAGTGTATAATAAAATGTAACACCATAACATATGTTCTCCTTTAAAAGTGGTTTTAAAAAGCAATTAATTTTAAAGAAATCTTGGATTTCATGTTCTATGAGTGTAAAGACAAACAATGAAAAGTATTTTAAGTTAGACATTATAGCCATAGAACATGAAATGTTTAAATATTTTCTCTGTAAGATTTAATCACACCATGAAGTGCTAGTTTATCATAGTACCATTTCTTTATCTATTTGTATGCCATTGCATTTATTTCTACCCACTGCTGGATTTTGTATCCAGACCCTGAAATGGATGCCGTTCGCTGGAGAGTAGATAAGTACTAGGCCAAGGGACTCCTTCATTTTTTGTAGCATCTCATATCCTAGTCCTGCAGATTCCAGCCTGGGTTTGCTGTGGCTTTCATCCAGAGCATTTATAACTCTCAGTGGGTTATTTACTTGACCTTTTCTCTGCAATTTCCTAATAGTATTTTTTTACTTAAACCTCTAGCTTTCCATAGCACCCTTATCATAGGACCAGGGAATTGCAGGTAGAGATGAATAAAGCACATGCATGCAGACCCTGTATGGAAATATATATGCCTTCACCCCTGAAAATGCTCTGTTTGCCATTTTTCACGTACTGGAGCTGCATTTTTTGTTGACATTTGCTACTATTGTGAGTGAAATCTTCCCTGATATCTCTCATTTTCAGAAAATGAAACAGAAAACACTCACAAACCTAAGTTTAGATAGATGATCGCTGTACAAGAAGACTTTTTTCAAAGGTGGAAAACATTGAAATAAATAGCCACAAATCCTCCACTTACGTTGATTTTGTGACGTGTTAGCAAGAATAAATGTAAAACATAGTGTTTGGCTTTTGTAAGTTCCAAACAAATATTTTATTCAGTTTTATCGGTATAGATTCCCCATCCCCTCAACTTTTTCTTTCAGTTTCAAGTTAGAAACTCAAATTCTCAAGGCAAAATGGCTGAGTATCACCTGGTTTAATGTTGAAATCTTGAAAATCTGCATATTTCACATCATGCAAAATTGTGACATGACTCACTTTGAATACAATTAATAATCGAAAAGAAAATGGATGTTTCTTTCCCCTTGATATAAGAAAATTATGCAGAAACACATTCTTGATTAATCTGTAGAGCTCAAGAATGTTTCAGCCATCTCTCTTAAGGGTATCCTAGCCTAATATTTTCCAGCATGCAATTAGGCTTTCTCACTTTTTGTAAAGGACTTTTTTTATTGATCCAATAATTTGAGGTTACAGTAGCTGCATAGTAGAAGTACTATGAGCTTCATTATTTCTTTCTCAAGCCTCATTGATTTTGATGCTACATGACCATTAATTGCTAGTAATATCTCCTAATCCAGGTGTAATTGATTAACAGAACTATTTTTCTATTTGGTTTAAGAAACTACCCATCCTCATCAGAAAACTGTGATATCATTAATTCTGCTCTTAAGTGAAATTAATAATCAATTTTCCTTCTGCTGTCCTTAATTTATACTGTAATAGGGACAAAACAGTCTATTTCGAATGGCAGGGAAATTACATGGTAAAACAGATTCTTAAGCACTAACTGGAATGAGCTCATTCATGCTGCTGAGTTAAAAAAAGAAAAAAAAAGTAGGATCAGAACATTTTAAATCAACTGTAAAATCAATTATGCAGGATACTGCAAGTGCCCAGCACATCTTCATAACAAATGCATCAATCCTACCAGCAGATATATGAAAAAAACACTTTGGGGTTAATTATGTTCATTTTTGACCTTCAGAGGATCAATTCGAAATATAAATCTTCCCAATTGTACCAATGTATAGCACAGAACCATGTATTCAGACTCAGTGCTTAATGATGCATTATTCTTTAGCAAAACTGTTTTCAGTGTGAGCGTTTGGTCTGGGAACTGTACGATATAAAGACCCTGGAACAGCTTTGCAAGCAGAGAATGGTGTTATTTTATCACCATGTCAGCCTCATGTCTGCAGCACATCACGGAGACTAGTAGTAATCTGATGTTTATAATCTGAAGCACTTATGTACTAATGACTGAGGACTGATTAAAAAATGAGGTCCTAACCTACACTACATCCCACAATCTTTCTGAATAATGATTAATTTTTTGCTCTTTGATACTTTACTGATGTCTTGTACCTATGCCAAGTCCTGCAGATTGTTCACGGAACTAGCACTTCTGTGCCTGTTTTGATAGGAATAGAGTTTACACAACAGTCTGTAACCAGCAAAGCTCCATACTAATTAGTAAATCACGTTGACAATACCTCCAGCCTGACTGTCGAGTGGCAAACTGCATACCATGCTGCCCCCTGCTGAAGCATAAGGAGCTCACTGTTCTTCATGTATAACACTAAGTTAAAAAAGATAGCACTGATACGTGAAAAAAAAACCCAAACCCAAACCAGACCACTCAACAGTGGCATGTATGAACTTAAAATTGTTTTTTTTTTTCTTTGGCTTGTGCATTCTTACCTGCCCTATTAATAGTTAACTACTTAATTGCAAGGTTGGTTCATGGTAAAGTATAGCCTGGTTTCTGTAGCTGCATGATGCAGGATATTATGGAAATTAAGATTTCAGTGTTGAAATCATGTTCATGTTGCATTTTGTTTTTTCTTCAGTGACACTAGTAAAATATTTCTTTCTTTTTCATCACGGAAAACCATTAGCTCTTACTAAAGAAAAGAATCCTCAGCATACTGTTTCCATTGTTAATCACAATAGTGAAAACTTAGTATAGGATTCAATGCATAGTGTTGATATAATAGTGAGTAATATGCTGGAGGTAGTTACTATGCTATTGATTTTCTGAAGACACAGATAACAAGTAACACTGGATAGAGATAATGATTGAAAATCAATTTCTGACTAAAAACTGACTTATTGTTGACATATTGAGTACTCCCAAACAAATCCTACTCTTGGAAGAAAGAGGTTATTGAGTAAGAAAACAGCAAAACATTTAATTTTAATTTTTCTTTCTTTAACTTCTCTTTTAATAACACTCTGAAATAAAAACGTAAATAAATATTAATTAATTTCCCACATCACTCATATACATGTTTAGTCAAAAGTTTAATGTAAGTTTGATGCAAGGTTTTATCATTCTGACTTGAAAGGAGGCTTTATATCCATTTTAGAAACAAATGAAGAAGAAAGATAATACTTAAGTGGAACAGGCACTGGTTTATCTCCATTTTCAAACTGAGAAACTGCCGCTAAAACTCTCATGAGAATGGCTGGATTTAAATGATGCAATATCTTCTGAGCACAAGAAGAAGGAAGAGAAGTAAACAAACAGAAACAGAATTGATATATCTGAACAATTGGTTGGAAATATATTTCATGGCAGTCTGATGTGGGAGTAGGGAGAGAGGGACTCACGGTTTGTAACTGTTATACAGTTTCCCTGACCACTTGCTGCCTTGTCAATATTTTCCCTGGCTTTTTTACCCATTGTTGGTCTTTGAGAACAGTCTGTATAAATACACTGTAGCAGCTACCCACTTCCACTCAACTAGCTCTCTTTTGCTCAGAATGATTCCTGCTCCTTCCTAAAGGCTCACCACTTTGATTCACACCAAAGTGTGACTTTGCTGCCTGTGCTTTCTGGGTGGACTATGCCAGCCCTTTGTGCCTTACTTTAACTTGTGCCCATCTGCTTCCCTCCACTCTGCTTAGTGGAGGGGAACATATGGCCCTAAGTGCCTAACTCTGATTTCTTGCCACACCTTCAATTACACTGCCATATGTTCTAGTATCATACTGTAATTGCTGATAGTTAGTGCTAGAAATACAAAAGGGGCATTTCACAAGCCAACAGGTTTACTTCTGCTATATAATAAGGCTGAAACAGCTGTCACTGTACCATTCTCTGATAATCTCCTCACTTGCTCTGCACACAAGGCTTTCATAGTTTTATGTATTTAAAATCATGCGATCAATCCTTGCTTATTATTTTTCTCTTCTCATCACTTTAGGATCAGCAAAGAGAAAGCTTGTTTTCACATTTTTTTGTTGCTTTATATTTTATCTGTAACCCCTTATTCTCCATGGGAACCTCTTTGGGTCCGTTACTAGGGAGAACATACATCAGAGGTGTCAGAGAACAATGCAACTATTTAATTTAACAAGGCTGTTATATTCTAGGGAATGCTTTGCTTTTTTAACTACATTACATTGCTGCCTAACTAAGAAGATCTAAACCCCACTGTTTTTGCTGTAATAAGTAGGACAGTACTCCCTGTGATATTTTTGCATTGCAAGCATATGGTTGCAGTTTAGAAAATCTACTGGAAGAACATTTGTGCAGCGTGCAAGCACTCTGGATTTCTATTATTCATGGTGACAGTATAAAAGCTTCCACCTCCTTTAAATCATGCTTAATGCTGTCTAGCATTTTTTGTTTTTCTGTTCTTTTTTGTTTCTTTTTTTTTTTCCCTAAATAAATTTTATTGATTACAAAACAACTTACTTAAACACGAAAAATGCAGATGCCTTTAAAATTAAACTATAACCTTAGAGAAAACCCTCTATATGGATGGATACCAGAGCACAGGTTTAGTACCTGGCTTGCAGTGAGCACATATGACAGGTGACTGTCCAACAAGGAGTTATTTGTGGCACAAGCTAAGCAACACGCAACCAGCAAAACCTCAGTTTATTTTAAGATGGTGGTTCACACAAAATTAGGTTTTTCACAGGAACACAAATACCAGGTTCAGCAATAATATAGTTTACATCCAACACAGAATCTAGTATAAAAGGAAAGGATAATCTACTTCTAACAGACCTTGCTTCTGGACTCCTATTTATCTATGTATACTTATCTGTCCTATTTATCTAAGTGTATACCTATACTTAAATACTCATGAAAGATTTTATGAGTCTAATATTGTCATATTAAGTAGCAGCCGATGATCTTTCATAATTCTAATCTTACAATGTCAGTCCTATTGTCAAGATGGCATTATTATAAAGCCATCTCTTTCACTTGTCACAGTCTGTGGTGTCCCCTTAGGCTTGAGATCACCTCAGGAGGACATAAAGGTGGTCTGGAATTCAGGTTTTTCCCGATGGCCACTGAAGAGAGACTGGAGGAGGCTGTTCTCTCAGGTTTCAAGGTTGTTTATTATTTCTTATCTCAGAAACTCTTTGTCTAGCTAACAGCAATCTGTCCAGCTTGACATCCAGGGTGGAATGCCTGCCCTTGAGGCAGGACTTATCTTTTACACTCTAAACTACATACTTAATATTTACAATTATTTTCCAATACACTACAATCTTATTACACTGTCCAGCTTTGTCCCCATCCAATCTGAGGATCTCAGCATGCCATTCATCATGGATGGCATGGAGAAGAAGGAAGAGACATACCACGGCCCAAATCCTCCATGTTAGCTAAAAACCTTCTAACATAAACATTCCTAGAAATCCACCTTTTCTACATTCTAACAGTCTAATTTATACTCTACTTATTTTTGTGGCTTGTATTTCTTCCCTCAATGTTGGTAGATTTCTCCAGGGGGTTAAATCCAGCCCCCAAGACAATTCCAGGGTCTTTGAGACCCTCACCAGGGGGATCTCGAGGCATCCAGGGAAGCCAGGGGAACACCCTGGACTCCCACATCACTGACCTAATGTGTAATTCACAGCTACTGAAGCTCTAAATGTTTCTTTTGCTTTTTATTGTAATTTTGTTTGTTTTGTTTTATTTTGTATTTTGGTTTTGTTTTGCAACTGCTTTACAAAGATATTTGTTGGTTCTGTACAGAACTCTTCATTTGATACAGCATGCTGTCACCTAAATCAGAAAATCGACTGCTTACTCATTTGACTCTACCAGTTGCTGACCTCTGCTAGTCTTTCTTCGTGAGTTTAAGTAAATTGCACTTTCTGTTGGAAACATGAAGGCTACTTATTCATCAGCCTCTTATCTCTGGCATGGGCCACAAGCATTATGTCAGATCTGGGACACTGTATTATAATGAGCTGACATGGCAGCTAAGAACATCTTCTGGATTGTCTTCCCTACATTATGACTCGATTATTGTTTCTTTTAATGATTCTGACTAATGACTGCTTTGCTCATACTTACCAATATGTAGTATCACCTCAAGATTACTTTTAAGATTAAATATGTTTTTTTTTAATTCACTACACAGCAATATCCTTTGTCTCCTTTTTCATTTTCAGAGAATAATCTTTTTATGGGACTGTGTTTATTTCTATGTTTTTTTCCAGATGATTAGTACAAAAGGGTGCTGATCTTTGTTGTATTTTCTATACTGTGAAAACATCTGCAAATACATAGTGGATACAAGACCACCAGCTTTCTGCTCAATCAACTCCAAAGAATTGCAATAGTATGAAATAACATCTAAACATATTCAGTATTAGTCAGAAATGAATTATTATTGAAGCAATATTTAATATTATCTAGGGTCAAGCTGTCATAATGATTATTCGGAGCTGTGTTATTTTGTTCTAGATTCTCATTCTAATGAGGTGCTGTATAAAAAGCTAACTAAGAGAAAATTATATTAAGGTTCAATAGAAATACACATTAATAATAGTTGTGACCTCTAGGTAAGATGAAAAAATTATTTACCATAACTTTTATTAATTACACAAATCATCTTTGGCTTTTACAAAATCAGTAGTTAGATGTGTTGTTTAGACCCAATGTGTCTCATTATGCCATTTTTAATGAATTGGTTAGTTACCATTTTGTTTCATAAAATTATCTCTTACTCTAACCATTTCCCCTAATTTGAAGTGACTTCTGGGTAACTTGTAAATTGAGCTTCTATAAGGTGAATTATGCGTGGTGTCTGAAACTCATGGTTCTTGCTTTAGTTCATAAATTTTAGCACAAGACTTGTACAAGTAAAAGATTTTACCCTGCCTTTTACCCTGACATTATAAAGTCAGTGTTTCTTGGCTGCAGAATTACTTCTCTTCAGGCTTTTAAAATACAGAGTCTTTTAGAGTGTTGAAATTGAAATAAATTTTGTTTAATTACTTACACTTTTAATTAACTTCTATTTGTGTTATTTGTTCTTCCATTTGCGCTATTTGTTCTTCCGTTTGCTGTTAGATTTGGTCATGGATTGTGGAGACAGTGCTGCCTAAGCTCTGTAGTGTCCCATTGTTTAAAACAATACAATGTAGTGCTACCCTTTATCTACAAAATTCCACTATACAGCAGGAAAATGCTAGAAGAGGAAGGGGAAAAACATTAAACAAAACCTGACAATAGTGTTGAAAAAAAAAAAAAAACTGGAGGCAGTTATATCCTCTGCTGTTCAGAATTGTGCTTCATACAGGAGATTTGCCTTCTTTTTCCAAGAATTTGCAAGAGTGACAGCAAATCTGCGACCACATTAGTCATTCTGTCAAGGATGGAAAAACCTAGAAAGAAAAAGATAATAATTGCCAAAGAAAACAGACACAGGCCTCAGCAGATATAAATTGGCAATGCTGTTTACTCCACACGCTCTACTCAACATGTTCCAGCTGTGCACGTGTCATTCAAGTGTCCAACTGCGTCTATGCAGGCTGTTCTGAGGCTCCTACCTAATCAGCTTGTGGAAGCACAGTACTCCATTTGTTCCATTTGCCTGCATAGAGGAAGACATGACAGATGTATTTGAAGCAATGCTAAAAACTGCCCTGAATGCAGCAGATACCAATCTCGGCTAACAAGTGAGTATTCCAGTGCCGCAGCAGCAGCACGTAACTACCAGCATTTATATTCTGCTGTTTAATGGCAACGTATATAAAGGCTCATCCACTCTATGAGAAGCTCATAGAGTCATCAGATGGTAGAGGAGAATGCCAGATAAGGAGCAGAGCTCCAAACAGCTTCTGTAGTTTGTACATTGTTTTTAAATAATCCTGATTGCTTTCTGTGGCCTTCCTACTATGTTTCAACTGTGAGTCGCAAAGGAATTGCAGCGTTCTATTTTATCTACACTCATCCTTTACTGATAATGATGTATTATGATAAAGGCCTAACATAAAACAGTTCCTGAAAAAAACGCTCTATTTCAATTTAGTGTAATCTATAAATAATCAGCAAAGCAGATTTACAATTTGACAACATTAATAGTTCCATACATGCGAGTAGTACAAACAAAGTTTGCCTGAAAATGTCTTCATGCCCTTCATCTCTTTTGTTTCTTATTCCTCATGGTAGACTCTAAATCTCTGTGAGTTATCTGTAGACTTCTTTTCAGAAAAATACAGTGCTCTGCTTGATACGATTCTGCCTAGAGAAAACAAAAGCTTCAGCAGCAGTCCAGTATTTCCTGAATACTTAATTTATTATGAATATACACAGACATGTTTCAAGGGTAAATTCGCTACTGAGAGTAAAACAATCATATATTTTGGACCAGCATTAAATATTTAGTAGACATTTACCTTTATAGAAACAACATATTCCATAACCACATGCACTTGTTAGCAGAACTTGGTATTTAAAGTACATAGATTTTAAGCTGTAATGGAAATATGTGTACTTTAATAGTATAAGGCCTTTGACAAACTTAGATTCATAACACTAAAGAACTGAAAATTATTATTCATCATCACTCAAAGTCTTATATAAGTATCTGAAATAATTAATTGAAAAATAAAATATGAGATGAAAGTAAGGGACAAAAGGGACAAGAAAAGTTTCTGCTTTCCCACTGAGCTCTTGCTAAGCTTGGAACTTGATGTGACCAGGGTGAGGGGGGGCACTTGATCACACAGATAACATCAATTATTCAATCAATCTGTTTTGACAGGATTTTGCCAAGTAGCAGAGGAATTCTGCATCTGGTTAGTCTCTCCAAAACATATCAGGATGCTGACATTCAGTAGGAAGAAACAGAAAGAGGAAAAAAAATAGCCTCCCTAAGTTACAGCACACTTTGCGTTATTCCCCAAGTCACACCACCGCATGGACAATTGACAAAACATACAAGGTGCCCTTTTATTTATGGCTTTGAGTACTCATCCTGCCAGGGCTTGGTACAAGCCTTTCACTTGGATTCAGCACAGGTTCAAAACAGACTAATTGCCAGACAACTTCATCAGGCCAGCAAATGAGAATCCTTTATCACCCTTGTGCTCCAAGAAGACAGTGTTGGCTTTCCCAGCAACTAACACTCTGCATCAGTGTGAGCATGGAGCTGTCTCACCCCAAGGGAAGATTTAGGTACCCCTCTGCCATGAAGGGTCACTTGCTATGTCATTGGGCTCCTTTGAGGAAAGAAGCTGTGAGTCTGTAACTACATATTTCATTTTCATTTAAAATAAAACTAATTTTCATGTGAGCTTCTACCTTTGTGAACACTGTGATGGAGAAGAATCACTCTGCTGGCTCAGCGTGATGTTCTCTTGAAGTGACTCACCTGACTGCAAAGGGGATCATTAGGCCTCAGTTCAGGTTCTTAACTAACCTTATGGTTTTTTCCTTCTCCAAATGAAGTTTTTAACACATTTGCATGGTGGTTGTCTTTCATTTTCCTCATAGAAGAAGATTGCTGAAAAATTGCTCCACTTCATTTTGCATCTTTTGCAAGGAACTAACTGAATAGAATTGAGAAAAAGCTAAATAAAAAATAATGTATGAAAAAATTTAAAAGATTCTGAAATACAAGCTCTATGTTAGTGAATCATCTATGTGTACAGTCATAAGTAAAGTTAGTTACAGCAATAATACAAAGCTTATCCATGAAAAACAAAACCTGCAAAATGCAAGAGCTTCCAAAAAATACTTAAAACAAATTTTTGTAACGGCAAATGAACTCAGAAATTATTTTGCCTAAATTGACTAGAGATTTAGGCAAAAGTAATGATTTCCTTCTCCTCTTCCACTTCCATAATACAAGAGTGAAAATATTTATTTGGATGGCCAGCATAATAGGTACTAAAAGAAAATTCATGCCTTAGTACTATGAACGGTTGAAAATGTCCTGAAGTCCAGAATTTTTTCCCCTTCTAATTTTACATATAATTTTTTACAAATCATTGAAAAAGCATACTGGCAACCAATGAAAAAACTTTAAAACATGGAAAAAGAAAATAGAAAAGAGATAAAGAGGTCACTGAAATTTAGTTAGTTATATTACCCTGAATAGTATTTCTCAACTGCACTGTTGCTTTGTAATGAAGCTGGAACAGAGGACAAAGATGCAAACCCCATACTGATCTGACTAAAGACTTAAAAAGACATTAACATTTTTTTTCATGCAATAATAAAATATTCTTAGTAGTATTTAAAACAAAATGGAAATCTGTCTTTGGAATAATATATTTATATACAACAGTAAATACCAGGTCAGCAGTGAATAACCCAACGGCTCTTTGCTGATCAGAGTAGAGTGAGTACAAGTCAGTCTTTGGCGGCATCTGAAAGTCACGTTTATTCTCACAGAAATCATCAGATTTCTGGTGGGACATAGGTAGGAACTGACCATTTTGGAACGAGGTAATGACCTTCAACTTGCAAATCTGATGTAATGTCTATTTTTCTCATGCCAGAGCATGGATGAGAGCTAACACAAGATTCATAATAAGAATTTGTGGTCTCCATATGGTTTTCTCAGTCAGATGCACATGCAGCCTTATTCCAATTTTTTTTATTCTTTTTTTATGAAAATAAAAAATAAAATAAAATAAAAAAAAATTTAAAAAATAAATACTGTGGTGGGGTTTTTCTATATACATTTATTGCGAGTTAAGAAAATTATTAATATTTGGACAATTTATTGTTTACCTCATAAGATTTTAATTATGGGAATAAATCACTTAAATTAATTTTTAAAAATACATTTAAATCACCAAAACATATTAAAAACATATTATTTACTGTTACTTCTTGTAGGAAAGTAATTGCACAGCTCATAATACTTTTGATACTCTTGTTAGTAGACAGAAAATAGGATATCATTATAAAACACCATATTCCTCTGAAACCTGCATTCATAGTAAGTGTGTCAGTAAGTAGCAATACCATCAATAAAAGAAGCATGGGTAAATTTAAAATAAATCCATAATTTGAAGAAGCATACAGTGAGAAAATTATCACAATGAAAAGCAGTCAGTTTTGCAGACAATTAGAACCATGTTAATCACAGACAAGCAAAACATTTTGTCACTGTAAGCTTACAGAGTTTCTGCAAAAGGCATGAGACCTCCCCAAAAAGACAGCACAAGGAACCCGAATGCGCACTAGAAATAGCACTTGGCATAGATGTTAATGGATACTGCCATGAAAACTGAAAATAAAGTAAAAAATAATTTTGTTTCTGATATAAGCCACAGATTTAAAAACTGGTGTCCTGGTTTGGGATTCATTCATCCAAATACAGAGTAAATACAACAAAAATGCAACAACCGGTTTTTTTAACTTTCTTGAGCCCCACCTTGGGTGACAAAAAGTATTTGTCCTCGTTTGGGACAGATTTGTGAGGAAACTTTTGAAGTGGTCTCCTCTAGAAAGCAAATTCAAGCTGCCCCTCCCCCAGCCAGTTTGGGAGGTAAATCTCCTTCAAGAAAAGTGGGAAAACCTCTATGTTTACAAGAAAAGTACTCACAAACATGAAAAAATGAATAATATTAAACAATGAAAAGTTTTGTTGTTCTGAAGAGATAGTAAATTCAGAAAGTCCTTCTGTGGACAAGAGAGAGGGAGTCTTTTTTGTGGGTGTGTCCTCATGTTTCTCTCAGTCTTCTCAGCCTCTCTAGTTCTTGTTAACATAAAGTGTTAGACAAAACAATCAGCTTCCAGCCAAGAACCAAGGGAGCTGTTGCAGCTTCAGGCCCAGTAAGTGTAAAAAGCAGCGGATTGAGGAGAGCAACGTGGGAGGATGGGACTTCATAACCTGAAGCTCTAATTGAACAATTAACCCCAATATATAAATGGACCAAAACTTATAAAAGTGTGAAGACTCATGACGAGGAATCCATCTTGGGTGTAGCTGCAGCCAAGTTCTTGTACTGCCCAAGGTGTATCCTTTAAAGGCCTTTTTAATAAATATCTACTTCATTCCTTTAACACTGTCTAGCCTCTGTTCCAGGTAGCCTCTCAAGGCATCACTTCAGACAACAGTCTGTGAGAAGGAATTCAGGGGAGCAACTGAAGTTTCTGCAGACAAACTGTGCAGTTCTTCTCTCCCCTTTCACTCTCAGAACCAGCCCTAAAGGCACAGAACTCAATATCCAGCATAAGCAGAACAGACTAAGGATACCAGCACCAAAAAGTCATCCTAGGGCAACTGGGAAAGCAAATAGCATGTGAACATGATTACATATTTTTGAAAAGTGGATTGCAATGAAAATAAATAATGTATGATAAGAACTAGCTTCACATCAAATTCACTTTGCCTCCTTTCTGCTGCTCATTTGTCAACAACCAATGTAGTCCCAGGGTAACTATTCCTTTCATCCATGCATATGTTGGTTTCTCATCAATAGAGTGGTGCAAAATCAATAGAACATTTCAATGAGCACGAGATGACCTTTTGAGGAAGATCCTTCTGAAACAAAAAGGAAAACCAAACCCAACAACCTCCTGTACCATGGCCAAAAAAGATGGAAAGAGCGATGTGGGTAGAAGATGTTTGACACTGAGATGAAAATCTGTCAACCCAAGTGACTGCAGAAAAAACTGAAATCCTGGCAAAATTAAATGTTCTGAAGGTCCCAGTAAGTTCACCAGAGGAAATCAAGAGGACAAACCTTTCACCTGGGGTAAATCAGGGCAATATGGCCTCTGTGGCAACTCTACATATTCACCCTTTGCATTTACAGACCTAAGCCATTGAAAACAAGAGCCATGGTATATCACTGCACACACAACACTGTGACAAAATGGGGTTTGTTTATTTATTTGTGGCCAAAATATTCCATCCTGCCCATATCAGTTTCATCATTAAAAATGTAACACACTACTCCAATGTCTTCATAGTTACACCAGCTTCACAGCTAATACTACAATATAAACACACTCTCTGATGTCAAAGTTTTTCTTCTCTACTGACATTTAGTATTTTCATACTCTTATGAGTAGTTTGTTTTTTTTTTTTTTTTTTTTTGGTTTTTTTTTTAACTTTGACTAAGGAAACTAAGGAAAGCCTTCAATTTCTAGTGAAAATATGAGATTAGGAGATCATAGAGTCTTTTTTTTCTTCCCCCCAGGGGTTCTTGAAGGAAACTTCTTTGGGTAGTTTCAGCATTATTAGGAGCAAATTCACTGAATATTTTGGACAGGGTAGAAAACTAGTGCAATTTTGTATAGCTATGATATTATAGAAAGGACAGAATGAAAATTTACAAAAATGTTTGAGTAGTGCTGCACAGTAGAGGACTGCATGTGGCCATAAGGGAGGAAATTTTTACACCCTTTGTGACATCATAACTGTCATTTGTTTCCTTAATCTCATTAGGCTGTGTTTGCCTTGTCCCAGGCAAAATCATGGCTTTTATCTCTCTTCATTGGCCACTGTATTCAAGTTGGTAGATTGTTAAATTAGTTTTATGCACCTATTTTATAGTAGAAGCCAGTAAAATGAAATTTCTATCCATCTCTACCTCTCCTGTTGCAATGGATTATTTGTGTAGATTCCTCCCCAACCTTTATATGCCCTGCTGCAAAAACTGGAATGATCACTTGGTCTCATTAGCAGAGGCTTCCTCTCCTCACGCCTGTCACTCAGTCGGCTGATATCCTTTTTGGGAAAAGTGTATTTTTCCCAACAGGGTATGCTTGGGTACTTGAGCATGTACTGAGGAAAGGTTTCTTTATGTTCAGTGAATGGCTTGAATCAGGCTTCCCAACCCCCTCCTGTCTGCAAGGCAGAAAGAATTGCATCATTGCAAGCAGCACAGCCAGCAGCTCTTTTTCAGGGTGAAAATATCCCTCTCTGTGTGCTGCCTTGATTCGTAATATAAATATGGGTTGCTGTCTTTCAACTATACTGGCCATTCTCCTGAGGCACTGTTGCAGCTTGACCTGCTCCGAAGGTTGAAACACTTTAGATATACTGCTGTACTTGTGATTCCTCTCACTCTTTCAAATGCTTGATCTTAGATCTCTGACTGTTACAATGCCACAATAGCTCAAAAAGACTGTTAGCTGGCTTCTAAATCAGCTGGCTTCTTTCTTACTCTTTGATTTGGCTTTTCTCAGGGGGAGCTGGAATACCTGAAAACACAAAACCTGCACGGGAAAATGCTTTCTTTTTTTTTTCTCTCCCAAATCTGCTTCATGTCACTTTTTTCCTCTCTCATTATGTGTTAATATCTGAGCTTTATTGAGGTTTGTCTGTGGGCTTCTTTCTGTCTGTTGTTATTGTTGTTGTTCTTTTGTTTTATTTTGTTTTGTTTGGTTTTTTTTTTTATTCAAAGCTTTATTCTTGATAGCCTTCTCTTAATACTCATGTAAATCAGTCATGAAAAAGTGTCTCACATGCACTTTTAATTTTTAAACCAAGTTTTTAAAAAGAAAAGGCTTATTTAGTCATTCTACCAGACTGTTATTTCTTCACCATAATATTTTTGAATCTTGGCCGATTTCAGCCATACAAAAATTGAGAGGCACAGTCTAGAAAATAGATATACTTAGATATATATATGTATATATATATATATATATAATATATATATATTTAGATATACTTATATACTATACTTATTCTATACTTATGGAAAAGAGTAGTGGTCGCTGAACAGTCATGGCATACATACTAAAATTCTCAAGAATATCAAAGGCCACAATATTAATTCAAGAGACTGGCTGCCAGCTGGCCATTCAGCTCACTTAGTTATCAGCCAAACTCCACATACGTAGTTCCAAATCAACTGTAATTCATGCCATGTAGTATCTAAAAAAAAAATCAAAAATAAAAAAAAAATGGGTGGAAGGAAAATAGAGAATGATGAAAATTGAAAATAAAGTGATAGTGTAGACATGGTGGCATAAGATAGTGATTTCCTAAAATTGTTGGTGTAGAACTTGCAGAACATTTGATTGATCAATCTCTATTTTTTGTTGGTGGGCTTTTCGTGGGCTACTTTTTCCCCATTTTTATCCATTGACAACTGTAATAAACATATCTTATTCATTTTTTCTTTATTTCCAATTTTGACATTTGGGTGTTATGGGCTATTTCACATGAAAATACAGCATGCCTTGCCTGAGATGTTTCCTAATTCCTGCAGCTTTTATTTCTAGGAACTCTTGTTTCTATACGACCACGGGTGTGTACCTTACTGGAGTGATGGTTGTTACCATGCTTAATATGTTGTAAAACACTCAAACTGAAGAGTTGGGTGTTCCTGATTTAACTGACCCACTTAGCAAGGTTACATTGGGTAAGAACAGCAAAACTAGGGCAATGTCTAGGCACTACTAGTGAAGCTGGTCACTCATTCCCACCTCCAGTGGATAAAGAGCAGCACCAAAAAAGGAAAAATCCATAGGTTGGGATAAGAACAGACTAATAATTGGAAACTATGATGATGACGATAGTGATGATGATGATGATGATGATAAATGGCAGCAGCAATATGGATGTATTATTATTTAAAATGGTTAGTATAATATTAATATTATATGACTATGATAATAATTAAACAGATGTTGAAATCCCAGAGGTGATGAAGTCTTCAACTATGTGCAGAAACCTTTACAAAATCCCCTTCTGTTACCTTACTGGAAGATGACAGTTGTCATAAGACTAACGGGTGGAGCAACTTAAAAATATCACTCCTCATTTTGGCCAACATTTTCAAGGGCAGTAATTTCCATTGTAAATGGTGACATCCGACATACCTCATTTCCTGCAAATGTAGGATGTTAGTGTAAGATGGTGAAAAATGGGTCCTGTAAGGCTGACAATAGCCCTGTAGTTTATTGATAACCTTGAATGAGGGAGATTGTTGGGTGTCTGAAGATGGATTTCATTTTACCCTTTTCCCTTTTGGTTTTTCCATCTTAAAGTTCTGATATCATAGAAAATTCCAAAATACAAATAAATATGTTACCAAGCGATCTTCAGCAGCTTGTTTTTGGAATTGAAATATCACTTGTGATATGACAGTTGATGACTTTTTTGGTTTTGTTTTTAATTTATTTTTAAAATTTATTTTGATTTATTTTTTATAATTTCTTTTTAATGAAACATCACTTTAGACAACATTGATTAAAGCTGAATATGTTTCACAAAATTGGTTGCCCCTTTAGGTAAAAAAAACCCTGAACATTACTAATTTAAAACTAACATTTGTATCTGCACTTTAGACTGAGGATCATCTGTTGCGATACCATTTGGAAGTGTGCACAGTCTTTCACCTGGCTGGTATTAAAGAAAGATTCACAAAGACTTCACTCATTTGCTCAGTGTTTGTTTCCTTGCACGGAGAGAGAAAATCATCAGGAGGAAAGTTACAGCAACAATATCAGGCATTTCAATAGCATTTTTAAGGTGAATAGGGGGCTAATAGCAGTATTACACTCAAACACTTCCATCATTCCACATAAAAAGATTTTTGTTCTTAGATATTCTGAGTAGTTGTCTTTAAGTAATAAATGTATTTGTGAGCAATCACACAGAAATAAAAGAGGCGCACTTTAATAATCTTCCTAATAGATTGTGGTAGACAATTTGAAGTAGCCTGAGATTGTCAGTGTTTTAAATTCTTTTTCACTGTGAAAAGCTTGAGGATCAAAGAAAACTCGATGCCCCAGACAAAAGACCATGAAAATATGCAGTGTTCTTTTTTCTTTCTTTTTCTTTTCAGCAGATTTAGAAACTATGAAAAGACCTTATTATCGAAGGAAACTCAAAGTCAGCACAACTACTTGAACAAGGCAATTTAATTCTACACAAAATTATAGATGAACAAAAAACAGTAGAATAATTTGTGGTAAATACATACCCTCTATTCAGATGGTTTGGAGGGTTTTTTACCTCCTTACTTTTTGTGGAAAAGTTCAGAACAGTATGATAGTGCTTAGAAAGAAAGAATGTTGGAGAAAATAAGACCAAATGCATCCTGGAAAATCCTTCTGCAATTTACAAAAGCAATTGTTAACTCTTTTGTGTGTGCATGTTGGTGTGTATATATATGACAGTGTTTGTGTGCTTTGTGTAAAGTGAAAAACATAAAAGATAACAGCTTGATCAGAATTCAGTCTGGACCCCTCTGCATTCTAATTCAGCTGTTTCATCAGCTGATGCATTAAACCTGCTGCTTTTCTGTGAAAATATCACAGTCAGCCTGCCCTATTCTCTGAGAATAAAATCCTAGCAGCCTCTTCAATGGGCTACTCACATATTACTTAGCTAAATAAAAGAAACATTTACAACATTAATGTATTCACTGCTCAATCTTCCTGGTATTAATTAGCCGTCTTGAAGACTGGGCATTACTCTTTGATTAAAAAGCATTTCCTGAAATGAGGAGTAGGTCCTCTGGGAAACCCTGTTTCCATACTCATAATTTCTTTTTATGTTAATCAGGTCTTTACAGTATGTGTTGACTACACTAAAGATAAAAGGCTCCAAAACAGACCAGAGGGAAGGCAACATTAAAAAAAAAGTTTAATTAGTATCTATTATTTGCGAGCCTGTATGATATCCCCATTTAGATACTACCATCACTTTAAAACTGTTACACCCCAGTTGAGTCTGCATCAAGCTGTCAGCTAAGCTGATTTATTCTTTCCTTGCTTAAATTTTAAAATTATTTTGCTAAAAATGAGAAGTTATTTGTGAGCACTGTTTTTGTTTGAAGTCCAAGTCCCATACATTAATTAAGTTTGCAGCCAAGGATAGAATCCTTATTATACAGTATAAAAAGAACTTTTTTCAGCAGCCAATTATCAAGTTACCTATTTTGAAACAGAACTCTTTAGAGGAAATATATCATTGAAACTATTCTGTGTGCTTGTTAAATAGCAATGGTCCTCAAATTAACTAAAAATTGCTAATCAAAAGGCATTGTAGAACCTTTGAAATTGATGTGGGGCTTCTACAGACTAAAATAAAGAATATGTTTCACTCCTGATGCCAAATTTGTGCTCAAGTGTCCGTTCTTCAGCATATCAAAGAAATATATTGAATTTGTTGCTTAAGGGAACTGCAGGAGGGACAGGTGTTTGAGAACCTCTACATGAAAGAGTACTCACTAGTACCATATTAGTACTCCATAAAGAGTACTCTTGCTGAGCAAACATGAAGACATGAAAAAACAGAACTAAAATGTGGCTTGGATGGGCTGTTAAAAATTCACTGGTCACAAACGTCATGAGGCAATAAACAGAGGATCACAGATCATTCAGTCTCACAGACTCTGGGAAATGAGTCTTCAGCTGGCTGTGTAGCCATGTGTACAGAGAGTTCCTTCTTCCTGCCGGACACAGCTCCTTGGAGCAGTGGACTCAGCCATGCAACACTGCATTTCTCTCCCAGTCTTGACTTAGCACTTCTGGTTGATATCAGCCAGTCTAGATGACAATTTAGATATTTTTTTAATTGTTGGACCACCACAAGTAATCTGGAATATCACAACAAAAGGCAGCAGTATAGAAATTAGAGCACAGCTAGTCTCCAGGTCTGAAGGAAGAGAAGAATAAAATCCACATCTTTATCAGCCTAGTAGATCCAGAACAAGAATGCTGTGGATTAAATTCCAACTAGATTTCTAACATAATGAAACAAGAAGTGTGTGGAGAGTACACTTCCCTTGCTGAACTCCAAAAAAACCTTTTTCCTCCTTAGCAAATTTAAATCATACTATATATTTTCCATCTTCCCAGTCCTTTCTGCTGCTTACAAATAATACAGTTGTTATGCATATATCTAGATTTCATGGTCTCAAAGTTCTGGTGTGTTTCTCATAGGATGTGTGAAAAGGAATATGAAAACACAATAATTCAAGTTCTTATGACTGTTTATGATGACCAGAAAAGATGTATATTCTTTCAGAGACCAGAGCTTCTGTCATATTACCTGAAAGAGAAGGAAGGAAAAAAAAAAAAAAGAAAAGAAAAAAGAATTTATTTTAGTAATAACACAGATTTCTATTGAACAAAAACCAGAACACATCCTGAAAGATCTCATTTGGAAAATGAAAACAGTAGTTTGTGTCTGCTTTCTGCTGCCCTTTACTCTCAGTAGCGTGACAAAAAGAAATTATCTTTTTCATGTTAAGGACTTTCCATGTCTATAAATAATGGATTCTTACTGGACACAAAATCAATTCATATCTGTAAACTGTTATTCAACAACTTCTTTTGCAAATTTTAATCAATGCTAATGGATATATGGCAGTATCAAACATAAATATAAAAGCAGAGAGAAAAATTTCCTACTGCCTTCAACCGTTTGCACATATTTTGCAAAAAAACAAGGTAGAACACTAGCAAATCACATTATTTGCTGCAGATGCATAAAAAACAGAAATTGTTTAAACCTGAAAAAAAGAAGGAAATAAAATTTTGCATGTTTTGTAACGTAAGTGAGCCAACTGATGGCACTTTTGTGCTTCCCCAGCCTGCATATAAATCACTACACAGAACATGGTGCAGACAAAAACTGGAGTTCTGCCATGCCTCCCCGCAAATATAACTCAGGAAGCTCAACAGGTCTTCAGGTGGCAGGGCATTTGCATCATTCTGAAAGCTCTTATCATCCTATTTCAACCTTATACCAATTAAAATTGAGACCTATATATTCAGTAAGATCCACCTAAAATAAAATTCAAGGCACATGCAGTTGTGAGATATTAGAATTGTTGCTGGTAATCTCTTGTTTGATACTTACTGCTAATTCAACCTTAGAATGATAAAAAAAACTTGAAAAATTGCTTTGCATATATTTCATTATACTGTTCTCAGGTTGCTCAGATGCTTCAGCCACTGCTTAGAGCAAATTATTTTCCCTGAGGTTGTAAGGAGCAAGAGTTCCATAGGTAATAGCAACCTAGAAAGTTGAATTTTCATGAAGTCATATTGTGAGGCCAAACCTAATGAACATGTATCAAAACCTATCCTAAAAGACTAAATATTTAGGACAACTGGGCCTAACTGGTGCTTGTTGATAAATGGAGCATTGATATAGGTCTCAGATTATGAAACACTGAACAAAATCTGTAATAAAAAAGTATTTAATATCACTTTTTGAGCAGTGTTCCTTTCTTGAGACAATTGTATTTCTGGTTAGAAATGTCTAAGGCATTGAGTACTAAGCACTACATACTAGAGCCAAGTAAACTTTTTAAAAGGGATATTAACACACTTAGCCTTTTATTCTGCTTGTGAGATCCATAGTTTTCCCTTGCAGTGTATTGCTATTGTTCTCTGGTTTATTTATAAATTAAGTGGTTTTTTTGCATGTTGTAATACTAATGATGTCTGCATTAGGTTCCATTATTTGCAATATTATTCATGTGCATTTTTTATTCAACCAGAAATATTTATGCAGATTGATAATGACTGGTCAGGTCAGTCTTATTACAGTTTATCCATTCCCTAGTGGACAATTTTTACATTTTCAGGTGTACTTTTCAAATGTTAAATCAGCATTTTAATATAGGTGAATTTAAATGTGATTTTACAAGAAACTTGTGAATTAGCCTCAGTGGAAAAAGAGAAAAAAATCTTATCCAAATCACATAAAATTGCAGTGAGCACTAGCTACTGTCCTTCAGCAGCCAAAGGAAAAAAAAAAAGCATCCTGATTCTGAAACAAACCCCATAATGTGGCATGTGGTGGTGCTGGCACCTACGTAGATCTCCAAAGGTGATCTGCTCCTGTTGTGTTTGTGGCAGCATTAACATCATAATCCATAATTTCATTATGTTTACTTAACTTGCACATGAAACATTTGCCTGTTGCAATCTTCAGAAACAAAATGGACTTAGTGTTCTGTATGAAGCGTACTGAAAACAAACAAACAGAAAATCTGTTTTCCTTAATAAAGCTGCCAAATGTTGTTCGTATTGACTTTTAAGGAGCATATTTCTCTTATTTTTCAATTATGTAAACACCTGCAGAGATGAGCTGGTTGCAACATGAAATATGAAGTTGTTTTAATTCACAGGTTTGGAAAAAGCAATATATTTTCATATTAGGGAATATGTCCTGTTTATCTTTGTTCCAAAAATGCTATTTTCTTCAAATTTAAAAATTTATTTTTCATTTTATTTAATCTGGTTTGTTGGGGTTTTTTAATAAATAAAAATTACCCCGTCCACAGTTTTTCTTTAATTCTTTTTCTTCTCCCTTTTTTCTCTTTATTTCAAGTTCATGTATGGAAATATTTTGAAACTAATAAGTAAATTACTAGCAAAATTTCATCTGTCATCTTTAAACATTTCAAATGTTTTCCAAAGAGGGAGAGTTTAATTTTCATTTTCTTGATCATTTATTTTCCAATATTGTAAGAAAAAAGATCTAAGATGTCTTTTCAAATTCCTTTTTATGTATCTAAACACGAATTCTTCTTCATTAATTAAAAAGGCTAGACTTGCTAGGATTCAGATCTTTCTGTTTAGTGCTTCTTATACAATAAACACTTAAAATATTGCATTATTAAATTTCTTTTCTCAACACTTCCTTTGATAACTGCTGCAATTTTAAATTCAAATTGCATTTTTCCAGGATGATGGGAGTAGTGAGTTTTATGCCAAAAAACACGAGAACATTTCTTTTATTTTTTTAAATTTTGTTCTCACAGCAGTATTGACTGTTGGAATAATTTGGGAAATCCAAACCTCACACCTTGAGGAAATAGTAATGATCAAACAGTGATCCAAAGAGATCTTTTAAATTGTTTACAATTTCTTTTGGATATGTTCATGACTGTGTTTTACGAAAGAGAATCATGACACAGATTGTAAAGAAAAACGAAACACTACTATTTTTACACAGAGATATCATCAATGAAACTTCAGCTATGTCTGAGAATGGATGTGGTTCAAAAGTGATCTTAACTAACAGTTCTCTTTTTCACAGTATTTGGCACAGTTAATCAACTGAAATTTACACAAATGCATTGCAATTTATAGGAAAATGGCTTACTAGCACCTCCCTGCAGTGGCGTATGTGTTGACATTGCAAAGGGTTTGCAAAAACTAATCAGTTACTATGGATATTTATTCTTCACTCTCCATATTTTTCCTTGTGTCCAATAAAAAGGAAGTGGAGACTACTTGTGCCTTTCACCAAGATAATTTTTTTTACTTTTTTTTTCTACTTTATTCAATTAATGTTTTTAAACAGAAAATGTTTGAGTGAGCTCACTGCAGGGAGCTCCATATATCTTATCCAATTTATTTCCAAATCTCACAAAATGGAGGTGCAGAGCTGTTATATTTACTTTGTAATCAGACAGAGAATGTCAGACTATGATTTGGATCTAGTCTGAATATTTTCTATTATTCACCTTATTTAATAAACTGTCACTTGAAAGAGGGAGTGATAAGCTTTCACACAATGTATCAAAGGAATGCTGTGCCTTCTTCCTTTATTATTCATGCTACATTTGAAGTTAATGAAGCGTAACCTCTGAGCTGATATTTTTATAGATGAAAGAGACATCATGTTACATATTCTATTTTTTTCATCAGCTTCTCTGTAACCAACACAAAACACGATTGCCTTGCACTTAATATCTCACTACTGATGGGCATTCTTGCTGATGTCTTTTCTAATAGCATTCTATTTTCTCTATATTTAAGGTTCTACCTATGAATGAAAGGCCAAGGGTGAAATGGGTGGGGGACAGTAGTATATTTTAATTAAACTGGACACACTGCTGACTGATTTTTTTTTTCTTTTTGCTACATTTTCATTTCTTTCCCATCCATATCATTAGATGCTTTCTCTCTGCACCCTTTTTTTATTTTTAAAATATTATTTTCATTTTACTGTGTCATCAACCAACTTGGATGTTATGACTGTGAGGAAGAAGCCCACTCATATAATAACTTCAGGTAAAACTCCAGTTGCACAACATACAAGTCTGTTTCATATATAAAAAGAAATAAAAAAGAACAATGCATTATATAAAAAGAACAATAAAATGTTCATTGCTATGCTAGTATGAGGCTAAGAATATGGTTTAAGCAAATGATACCTTAGGGCATGTATTTTAGTAGGGGAATATTGTATTATCCCATTATCTGTCGTTTGTGGAGGAAAAATAAATAATTATACTTTTAAATTTCAATCCTAATTAATAAAATATAGTAAAATAAGCTCTTGCATTGATTTCTTAATTACAGAATTTCCTCTAGACAGAATGGTGTGACAACATTTCTTCATGAAACAACTCCAGAAATTCCTGCCTCTGTGGACAGTAAAACTTGTCCAGGAGTACGCCTACAAAGTGAAAATCATAGGGCAGATTTGACTCCAGTTTTCTTCTGGGGTGTTGCTGGAGATACAACAATGGAGAAATGAATTTTGAATTTGGTCATTCTTGTGATCTTAGGACAAGATCTACTATGAAAAATGGCAACAGAGCACTGAAGAACATTTGTAGTGAAAGAAATATGCAGCCATTTTTAAAGATTAATTAAACTGCATTTTATTAATGCTTTCTAATAACATGTCTCTTTTTAGACCATATCTGTTAAAATTGGAAAATAGACTTGATGCTCAAACTTACAGGTCCTTACACTCACCAACTATTTGATGCTGATTGGTAAGTCTTCCAGAAATTTCATATAAAGTACTTTGTATTCTTCTTTCTTTTGTGTGTTTGTTTGTTTGTTTGTTA
>WBND01000328.1:490432-511958 GCA_013398595.1 Tychaedon coryphoeus
AATCAACATGCCTTCTCTAATATGTATTTCTATGTCATTTATATCTACATGTTTTCAGTAATAAAAATCTGGTGTACTACTATTTTTACCATGGCTAAACATAAAATAATATGCATTTTGGCTATTTTTGTTTAGTTTTTCATTTTGATACTCAGAAAATACTGAACTGAGAATGTGAGATGGGGAAAAAAAACCAAAACAAAATAACCCAGTCACATATAAAGGAATATACATTGACTAATGCAATGATAGGTCATATCAAATAAAAACATTTCATTTTAAGCTTTGGAGATGTCAGTTGTACTTATTTGATACTCTTAATTGTTTCCTTTTATTTTCTTATATTTTCACTCTCCTAGCATTCAAAGTACTTGATTCAGAGCCTATTTGCTTTGGTTTTGTCTTTCCTTTTTGGTTGGTACATTTTAAGAAAAATTCTCTTTAAAACTCCTATGATGGCTGAAGTGTGATTCAGAATTTCAGCGTTTTATTAGTTTACAAGTTCCATGATAAATTTCATATGCATATTTTATATTTATTTTCTCTCCATGAGAAGAATGAAAGCTCCATGTATACTTCTTCTTCCATCTAACTCTTATATAAATTTACTGTGCACTGCTGTAAGTCCTATCTGTCACAGAATCAGAATTATAATGCTGTTTGGAACAACATCAATCAATCAGCTCCAAATTTTATGAAACAAAATTGAATAGAAATGCTGCAAGCTATGTAATTTTTAATTTCAGACCAATTCTAAATTTTAAATAATTATTTATTTTTATTGTTCTGTTATAATGTAACAGCTTGTAAGACTCTATATATGGATTTATGCTACCTCCACAGTTACACAAAATTTTAGCTATCAACATCTCTCTCTCACCACTGATCATGTATGTCCAGATAAGTACAAAGAGAGAAAAAGAGAGACACTTCATTTGACTGGAAAGTGAAAATGTTGATCTTCAATTTTATTCTCCTTTCTCCATATTAGTCACAAAGATATTATTTTGATTTTTGTAAATGAATACAAACACCAGAGAGTAATAGATATGAGCGACAGTAAATCATGAAGGTCAAGGTAGCCCTCTATATTTCTGCAACATTTCTGATTTTCAAGAAGTAGCTTCTTTCTAAGGCCTCAACATTCTAGGCTGTGATCTATTACGCATGTAAATCATTATTTTAAACAAACACTTCAGGGAAAAAAAAACTATATTTTTTAAAATTATTAGCATTTGTGGAATAGTTATAGGCAAAAGACTCATCAGCACTTAATCTTCAGGGAAAAAAAAAAAGTGCTTATTTTGTCTGGTTCACTAGATGAATCAGGATATGAAAGGTAGGGTGATGAAAAAGGAAAGCATTGAGCCAAAACATTGAGCTTGATATTTTGCTGTATGCTATATGCTAAATCATAGGTTACAGTAATATCGTAATAGTAATTATATTACTACTAAATATAGTAGATATAGTATAGTATATCTCATTGCAAAGAAATTCCTGATGACTGAACATAGAGAGCTTCTTGAACTTGTAATGAAGTAGGAAGCACAGAGATCAAGCTAAAAAGCCACAGTAAATTCTTAAACTAGAGTCACAGAAATGGATATAGAGTGATAGTAGTATTTTCTTTTTTCTCTGCATGTTTTCTTTTAATTAATTAATTAATCTATCGTATTGTGATTTCTGATACAATTTTGGCACTTTTTAGGAAAACACATTTTTTAAAGATACTTCTTCAAAGAATTTTTGATGCTCTCATTCCACATCAAGATGAATCAGAGGGTTCACAGATCACTCAGCATCTGCACATCTGCATAGAGTATATGACAGCAAAATAAATTGCTTTTCAGTTCACTGGAATACTTCATAAGTAATTCCAAGAAATTATGCATAAAATTCTCATTTAATTCAAGGTGTCAATATAATCCACAGAAATGGGCAAATAACAGACACTGGACAGATTAACCGATTTCCTGTGGGTAATGTGCATTTTTTGCAGATATTATTTCTCCATTTTGAGAGACAAAAGGCAGATCTAAGAGCAATACAGCTAAATCACTTTGCAGATTATCAATTGTAATAAGATATTTTTCCCATAAAGAATGAGTGGATTCAACCTCATTGCAAATGTAAGGGTCATTTTTTTAGAGTTGGGTTTGCTTGGGACTGATAACAATTGGATTAAACCTTCTCCCCCACAACAGCCAAAGTGAGAAGATAGAAAATACAGCAGAAGAACTTGATTTCTCTATATATATAGAATCTTGACCATCTCTTGCTTCAGACTGCACATCCAATGTGTATGAACCTCTCTTTCTCAAGATAGATTATTAAGGCAGGTTTGTTTAAATGTTTGTGTTAACCAGAAAAAATTATTAATAGCTAAAGTGTGAATGTTTTAAGAGACAGAAATATAGTGATATGATTAAATACTGGATTTTTTTTTTTTTGGCTTCTAACTTTTCAGCTCCCTTCCTCCCTTCTCCTTGTCTCTCTTCCTCCCTCCCATCTTCCCTTTCTCCCTTACTGCTTTTCTTCCCCCCTCTTCTTTACAAAGGTACGATACATGAAAAAATACCATAGGCAAAAAAATTTTCATGCTAAGACTTGCGGCCTGAAAAAAAGAGCTATTACTTCTGCTTCTCTCCAGGATAAAAATATACTCTAAAACTTCCTCAAATACTGTCTGATTCCAGTGTGTACGCTGTGAATTTCAAACACAAAAGCTTTTCTATCTCATGCTATCTTCCAGACCATATAGTTCTTGAAGATTTCAGACTAACTTCTTTGTCTGCAGTGGTTTTTAATGTGAAGAAGAGCTTCAGTTAAATGTTTAATGTATCCAGAAAATGCAATATCTGTTCCATGGATACTAGTAAAGTATTGCTAATGTCTCTGATATTTCCTATTGGACTGCTTGGGGGAAGTCAAACTGAAATTTCACTTAGTAAGGGAATTAATATGGCATTCTTTTGCTTCTTTCTTAAGATTCCTCAATAATCTTGACATCATTGTTCATTTCTCAGACAATTTTGATTTTAATGAAAATGCAAAAAAAGTGACAATGATCAAATGAGACAAGTTGGAAAACATGAAATACTATGAGACTTTATGAAAGAGTAAGCTTAGAAGCATACATTATGTATAGTATTCAAAGTTTTCTCACTGAGCATATCCTTCCTTTGGGCAGTAGATAGATATGGTAATAGGAGAGTGATGACATTCTCTTCTGATGAGTGCAGAAAAAAAAGGACCTCTCTGTTTCAATGATGAAAAAAGATTTTTTTTTTCCACAGGCTATTAGCATTTCATATTTGAGTGGGTGCAAGTAAATACCATGGAATAAGTTTCAGAGATGGCCCAAATATCAGATTACCCCAAGTCTAACATTTGTGCTGTCAATTGTTTCCATTTGTCACGTAGTAAAAAAGTGGTAAATCCTCCTTCTATCTGCTAGTAGGGTAATGGGATATCCTAATAGTAGATGGACAACATTTTTAAAATCCCAAAATACTGGAAAATGAGGTAAAGATATTTTACATTGATTTAAAAACTAGTGTTTAAATTTTTAAAAACATTTTTTAAAACAGCTTCTTTCTATAGCTTTCTTCTCTCCTGAGTCATATCAGTTAAGATGGCTCTGTTTGAATAGTGAGACAGAAAAGCCCATAAAATAAACACACTGTGAACTTTCTCCACAGACAAGCTATGTATTCTAGAATTTACTTCTCTGTGATGATGGTAGCCCTATTCTATGAAGTTACAATTGTTTTACATTTGGAATTGAATCTAGACTCTCTGGACTGTAAGCTTATTGCTACCTCAGTTGGGGAACTTTGTAGAATGACTTCTGAGCTGTATTCTCTCTCCTGCTTACCACAGATTTTTGTGTTGTTTTGTTTCTTTAAGTGAAGGATTTGATACCTTCTTGTACCTTCTTTAATACCTTCTTGTACCAATAAGTCAATGACAACAGTCTGAGTGACTTTGCAATAGCTAGGGAGCAGCTAATCAGGGAAGCCAAGTCGTTGTCAGGAAGGAGATTTCAACATTAAGTTCACACAGAGTTATACAGACTAAAGAGAGAAAAACTCACATTCTGGAACTGAAATTCAATAAAACTCATGCTTCTATTCCCTGTCCTGGGTACACAAACCATTACGTTAATAAAATGATTGAAAATGCCACTATCCTATACACTGAGATCTGATTCCTTTAAAGTAAAATTCAGTGAATTCCAGACTAGTACATGACTAAAAAATTGTTATTTTGAGCCTAGAAGCACAATTGTCAATCAGAGCGGTGAAATTCAGAACATTGCTGACCAGGCACAGTCCTAATCTGTGAACAAATGAGTTTTCAAGAATACAAGCCCTACTGTGCTAAAACAGATTTAACTTTCATTATCAGATGATAAAAAAGTCTAAAATCTACAGTTTTTAAAAAACTATTTATTTTTTTGTTATGTGTTGCTTAATCTAGTAGTCTGATATCCTACAGGTCTGCATGTTTGCAAGTCCAGCTTGCAGCAAAGTTCATTATGTAGCCCAAGCAACAAGCACTGTCACTTAATAGATTTTATAAGTGTGTGCATACACCTACATCGATTTACATAGGTATCATATAAATATATATGTATGCCCAGTGATTGCAATCAACACAGAAACATGAACACAACCATGAACAGGACTAACAACTTTTTTTCCTCTTCAGCTGATCAGGAAAGCTCTTTAGCAGAAAATACATATATTCAGACATATATGTTGACATGTATATGGATGTTGACATATATGCACATGTATAGTGTGTGTCCAAATATTTGCGTAGGTACATATCCACATATCCATATATATATATATATATATATATATGTGTGTGTGTGTGTGTGTGTGTGTATATATATATACACATGGATATAGATAGATAGATAGATAGATAGATAGATAGATAGATAGATAGACAGACATGGGTATATATGGATATGAAGTATATATGTGAGAAGGGAAGGAGAGAGTTACCAGCAGTCTTGTGAGGCAGTGAAGGACAGAGCTGGTGAGCAAAGGATAAGGACTGCTATGACAAAAAGTTACCATACTATCAAGAAGAGAGGTCTTAGAGTCCCCTTAAGAATTCGCATGTAAGCAAGGACAAACCTACCAGGCACCTTTATGGGAAAAAACACCCAGACTCTTTTCTGGGCATTAGTGTGCTGGTCTCTGAAGTGTCCATAGGCCAATACGTGCAGCATGGGGAATTAACAGCAGGAATTTGATATCTGTGTGTAGTTACAGGGTTACTTGCTGCTAATTGTTGGGATGTGGCTGGGATCACAGGGCTGTAAGGGGATAACTCGTGTGAGTGGAGGGCTGCAATGCAGAGATACATGCTCTTTAGGAGCAGCTTCCCACACAGACACACACACCTAGATGACCTGCAGACACCACAGTCTCTCCATTTGCTTGGACCACCATGACCTGTGATTCCCCACCCTGGGCTGGTACTGGCACAAGCATACTCACAGGCAGAACCACTTCACCCTGGAAATACTCAGAATGTCTACAGCTGTATGCTGGATGGAACCATATTTTTATATATATACACACCACCCCAGCCTCACCCCCTCCCCATGTATAGACATACATACATAGACCCAAAACAGGACAGACCACGTTTGAGAAAACATGGCCATGCTGAGCAGTAAAGGGCATGGCCCCACAAAAACACTGCCCAGCCTCTTTTCTCACGCCTTCAAACACTTTCATTCTCCTGCTCTCTATTTTCCTATGCTTTTTCATCACAAAAATGCCCTCATCCCTCTATTCTTCCACCTCTGCTCCTATATCTACATATGTCATAAGAAACCTTCAGCAATCCTAAAGGGTTCTTCCCCCCATTTGAAAATGTGTCACATGTACCTCTAGGCAGTAACTGATCCAATTTGTAAGGTGGTTTGTGGACTTGCTCTAGAAGAGGATTTTTATTCAAAGATTTTACACTTTGAGTAATTGCAACAGACTCAAGCAAGAGCCTACATTTAAAAAGTTTGTTCCATGCCTATGAAAGATTTCCTAATTAGTCCTGGATGCCTGTACCAAATCTGCACTGATGTGTCTTTGAACTATTCCCTAGGATCCTATCACTGAACTTCAGCGAGAGGAGATCAGCACTTCCCTCTTTATTTCTCTTCCTTGGGAAGACAGTGATGAAATAAAATGCTTGTCAATGCAGAATAAAGTAGAATCAGTATTTTATTTTGCATAAATATTTTTGACTTAACTTTAACATCTGATGCATGGGGTTTTATGAGTGTTTGATAATTTCTTATGTAATCAGGTTATGACAGGAACTTCAATTGGTCAATATTTATGAGATCTATTCTTCAGAGTCAGCACTACCAAGAGATTCGATGATTCAACTGAACATGTTAGTGTACATATACCTTTACATGTATAGGTACAGTGTGTAGGTTTGCACATGTACATATCTCATACATGTCTTATTCAGGATAGCTCCTTAAATAGAATCTCAGAAAGGCAGATTAAAAAAACAAAAGGTCTTTAAGCAAGTCTTCATTGCTACTTTTTAAACTTCTTGTTTTCTAGAGTTTCAAGGCAACTTTTGTTGGGGCTCTTCCCTCCGGATACTTATTTCTGACACTGAGACAACTGCTTTATATTGAGAAAAAGCTGCATGATTGCATAGATGTATTTTTATATTAACCTAAATGGAAACTTTTTCTGATACCTTCGTTTTATTCAATTGTATATTTGTAAACTGAAAGATAAGAACCGGCAAAAAAAACCCCATCATCTGTAACCAAATTACAGGTGATTAATGAAAAGATTCTTACCTTCAACTAGAGTAGTGCTCTGCAATTCTTTCCTAAATTGAGCTTTTTAACCCAGCCCATACATTTCGTGCTAAGCAGACAGAAGATTCCCTTTTTCTTGCTCTTTTGCCTTGTGAATGCTTGAATTTCGGCTTACTGTGGTGAAAATGGGAAGTTGCTTTCGACTCTGCAAAATCTGTTCTGTTTGAAGGAAATTGCAAGTTAGGCAACGTCTTTCTGTCAATGGAGCTCTTCCACTATTTCTCCTGATGCCTTAGGAATTGACTAACTACTGCATCTGCATCTAAGATGTGAAGGTCCAGTGCCACATCCTGCTTAAATGACAATAAATAGTTTTATCATTCACTGAAATGGGAGTAGGTACAGTAGGTTTATCTGGAGAAAATTCACCCTTACTTAAACTAGAATTTACACCTGTATATGGTCTGTTGTCATATACAGATGATTTTTCACATCCTTAGATTCTGCAATCAATAGATGAAAAAAATTTACATGATCAGTTTACTAACAAAGATTATTTCTGCTTGAACTCTTTGTCAAACTTTGTTCAAGACATAATATCCTTTCTTGAAACATCAACTAACAGGGCTTGTTTTTTCTTGTTTTACTGCTATTAAACACAAATATTTCACATTTTCAAGAGTTATATTTTCAAAATAATAGGAATAACTTATCAAAGAATGAAAATTACCCTGAAAAACTACACTTTCAATTTTTATTTTTAATTTTGCTGAGACATTTTCTCTGATATTGGTCAGGATTACTCCTCTCACAGAAAAAAAGACTGATCAAAACTTTGTTCTCTGTTCTAGGCTTATAGTAACAGACTGAAACATGAGTTAGGACCTCAAGTTTTAGAATACCTTAAATTCTACTCTCAGATTTCACAATGTCAGAGGGATAATTTTGCTCAGCTTGTAGGTAATAAAATATAGTCTATATTTGCATTCTCCTACAGTTTCTCTAAAAACAAGGAGGAATTGTATTTCTTGTGTTATGCAGTCACTTGTCCTGTGACAAATAGAAGAAAACTGTGGGAGGTTGCGACTATGAAAAAGTCCAAGTTAGGAGGAAAATCCCCAAAGGCACCGAAAAAGAAAATATGGGTCCATAGCTATAGTGATTCAAAGTGTTCTGAAGCTTCAGCTATTTTGAGTTTCCCACCTGAAATCACCTTTTTTTATAACCCCTTGTCTTTTGGTTATAAATACCTAGTAAGGCTATTTAGTCCTTGCAGAACTTACAATCAACAAGGAAAGAAATATTTTACAGATGTGCAACTAAGCCACAGAAATATGAAATAATATATAAATAGTATCCACACAACACCGAAAAACTGAGCTGTTGAACTGTTTTCATGAACTTAAAAATTAACTATTAATTACAATATTGTAAGATTTCATTAAATTAAACACTTCCAGTATATACTTCAATTCTGATAAAATTTAATGAAAAATGGTAGTTTAAAAAAAATGAAGTATCATTAATGCTTCCCTGTGTTAAATGTGGGAGCGTAAGTACAGTGACTGAAATCAAGACTATTCTTGTGGAAACTTAGGAAGTAGTTTTGTACACTTTCAGCTTAGTTGGAAGTTGTTTTCTCTTTCTTCTATGCAACCAGGAATCTAGAAGTCTTGGACAAAGTCATCCCCAAGGCCATGGACTAGTCTTAGAAGGACTGACTCAGAGCACTGCCCCTGAAGCACAGAATTTACCCTGTTCCATTTCAAATTCAATGCCTTCTTTCAAACAGTTTGGGTAGCCAAAGCATTTGTGGAGTATATTGAAAAACATTATAAAGAAGAGTAAGAACTTGTACAAAGTATCTTAGATCAAATGAAAAGATGCTTAAAAAGAGAATAAGAGCTTGTTATTCAGAGATCTGATGTGATATTGCTGTGATACTGTGCAAAACAGTCTACTGGAGAAAAGGGAGGTAGGCTGGCTGAGAGCAATAAAAAAACATAACATGATTTCATATTCCTAAGTGGGCAATAGACCCAGCAGGGAAGAACCATAAAAGTGCAGCATAAGGTTCAGTAACTGATTAGACAGTAGTAAGCAGGCAGGTTGTTGCCATATGATAGGAAGCTATTATGGGACATGATTCTATTTAATTTCATTTCACATTTTATTAAAATGTTCCATAGACAATAAAGCAGACATTATTACATAAGAGATTTTAAATTGCTCTGATCTCACAGGTAAACATGTTTTAGGCATCTTAAGTAGTCTTTTGTTTTTCTGATTGTGGTTGCAGCTAGAATGATAATTATTGTCTCTCTACATTTTTTAGATATTTAGATATTTATCATAAAAGTATCCCACTAACTTTTCAGCACAGCTCCCAAGATCCCATAGAAATTAATTTTGCCTTATCATTAAAGAAAGACACTGATGCAGTGTAGTAAATTGTAATATTTTGGATTACATGACAAGTATCATATTTTTTTCAACTGATGCATGTTTCTCATCTCACCCAATTTGGGCAATGAGAATATACTATGAGCAAAATAGCTTCGTTAAAAATGATGAGTGATCCAAAGCTTTGACTGAACTCAAGCAAAGCTACTTTTAAGTATACTATTTTTAAGATGTAGATTAATTTAAAATCTGGACTATTTTAAAACAGAGGGTTTTTTAATTTCTTTGGGCCGGGGAACTATGATATAAATCTAATTACAGGGAATGAATTGCTGCAAATAAAGTTATCCATTATGAGGAGAATAAAAATATCCAGAAACAATCCTATTCACCTGCTATTTCTAGCTTGGCCTCTATTTTGCTTACTAGTATGATTTATATTACATATATCACACTTATTTTTCTTTGGTTTTTTTTTTTCCAGATTTATAAGTGAGTCAAAAATGGCCCAAAGCAAAGTGAAGTGCAATCTCATGACACAATGTAGTCTCTCTCTTCAATTGGTTTCTGTAAGCACAGACACTGAAAGCAGAAGATAGCCCTGCACTAGATTGCTTTTAAAGGAAAAATGAAACCATTGTTATTATCTGGCTCTGTAAGAGCCCTTCATTGCATCCAGCTTTCCTAAACCAATACCTAAAACTATGAATCTGAATTTTACATTACAGAAACTTCAAACCTGAATATTAACCATGGTAGCTATGTAGGTTTCACAGTACTAAAGATTTTATCTTGTATTTTTATCACAAACTTATAAAACATTTTATTTATGTTTTTCAGCATAAATAAAATAACACTGGACTATCTGTCTGATCAAGGAAAAGCCAGAAATTAATTGCTTACATTTTTTGAACAAGCAGTAAGAAATAGTGCTTGGCAATGTCATTGTTCTTCCTTGAAAATAAAGAGATCTCTTGCCTGGACAATGCCCATTTCTATTTTTCATAGAACAATGAAGAACTCTCTAGATGAAGAATTATAAAATTAATTTTTTTGTTCTGTCAAGACTTTACAATGAATCAGTGCTTGTCTTAAAAATTACGTAAGAGAAGTGGAGTATTTTCAGATTACACTCATAAAATTTGATAGTTCTTTCTATGGAAAGTGAGTTGATTGGGAAAAGCAAAAGGCTTTGTTCTGAGGCTTTGCATATCTCTGAAAATCAAATCTAAATTGAATCTTCCAACACATCTGAAACATTTAGTAAACTTTCCCTTACTTGTCCTTCAGAAATTAGTCACATTGTGCTTCTGATGCATAAAAACCAGAAGTGCAGCGTGACTAATTTTCAGGAGCTCCTGTACCAAATGTGCTCAAGGCAAGTTTTAATGGGTGCCTGTTATTCCATTAAAGTGTGCAAAATCATGGTCAAAATAAATAGGATTTTTTTTAAACTTATGTAAAAAGGTATGAACTAATGTGGGTTTTGTTTTTACATAACAACTGACCAATCAGCCTGTTGCATATGCAAAGAATTTTCTTACCTATTTTACACATGCAAGAGAGCATAATTGCAGAAAGCTTATGCGAAATCCTCTACCTTAAAAAACATATTATTTTCACTCTAAAACTAATCAGTCTGGAGATAAATGAAAATACTTCGTTTGTATATGTGAAGATGTCTAAAATCTATTTTTAAATTTCAAAAGTTATTTAGAAGGTAACTACATACAGTCTCATCTAAGACAAAAGATGACGGATAGGAAAAAAAAATAAAAGTAATTTCTCATAAAACTTCCAAACATGCCATGTTAAAAAATTTATATTAGGTTTCCACAGGTAGGTACCAGGATAGTCAATGGAGTCATGATGGTGTGCATAAACAAATATTTGATGTGTCGTCTTTGTAAAAAACTAAAAGGGATAGAATTTCACTTGTACCCTAAGCCAGCAATAATATATTCAAAACATGCCAGTAGCTATACTATTTTCACTATTTTACTATGGTTCTAAGAAAGTCTTCTATAGATGGAAACAGTTGCAGGAAAAAAAATTATAGTGGTGTATATGTAAAGAGCAGAATAATTTCTGTGTTTTCTGTCCTAAATTTAGTTTCACTTTCCTCTCTCTGTTTTATGCAGTTCTTTTCATAATAATGGCTTGTTTTCTCTTGCAGTTCTTCAAACTCTGAATCTATTCCCCCTTTTTTTCGTTCACATTTCCTGCTGTCACTTTTCCACGGCTCTTCTTTCTCTTGCTCTTCTCACTACCAAATGCAAGCCTAGGGATGAAAAGACACCAGGAAAACTTTGCCATACAATTCACCTCAGTTTGGACTTCTTAGATATTAACTAAGTAATGATTCTGGTCAGTAAAACAAAAAACTTAAACATGGGGGTGAGGGGGAGAAGGCTGGGAGGGCAAGCAATTCAAAATTCAGATATAAAAGGAAGTATTGCTAAGTTACTGATGGTATCCTTGGATAATGGGGGAAGAAAATACACATTGTCATTGGGGAACAATTTATGGAGGTAAAAATCAGTTCTTTTCAGCATATGCTCCCACATTCTTCTTCTCTTTTTTTTCATCATAAAAGAAAACATAGAGAAAAAGAGAAAATATATCTGGCTGCTATGGCCAGTGTCACAGGAAATAAAAGGGGCTCTTTATAAAGCATGTTCTTTTACACAGGTTAAATGTGTCTGAAAAGATGGTCCACTTCTGTATTTTCACCAGTTATGACTTAAAAGTAAGTGCAGAAGGATGGATACAGATTGAGAAAATGGAAGCAAAATAATTTATGCACAGAGAGATTTTAGCAGAGCTTCACTGACCAGATAGGCTTTGACCCACCCAAAGCTTGAAACTTGCACATTGTGTTGCTAGCAGCAAAGTAATTTATAATTTCATGTAAGATATATTTAGGGATTGGCCCAGATCTTGAGATGAATCACTTCATGTGTATTCAAACGGTGAAGATATAAGGCTGTCTTTTAAACACACTGATACTGCTTCATTGAGTGCTCAGGCCAAGAACACTAACTTTTATGCTTTTGCTTACTATTGGGTGCTTAGTGCAGTTTTGAAAGGTAAGATTCATCAGTACAGAGAGAGATATTTACCAAAGCCTGAGATGCTGATCTGCACTAAAGACAAAATCAAGCCACACAGAAATCTTGCACTGAGGCAGAGAATCTTCAGTTGCTATTGAAATTGTTTTAAAGGCCACCTTGCATTAGGAGGCTTTACAGAGATGAGGATGCATTTTGAAAAGAGTAGATGTGACTGCTTACCATTTTCTTTATTACTCTGGGCTCTCAGAGAAAGCAATAACAGATATCTCCATGGCTGTGACCATGCTGCATTCTGTTTTAACATGCAAGTGGCAACTGAGTTAATGATTTAATATCGGCTATTTAATTTCCTACTTATTTTTCCAGGCTCATGAGGATGTGATTCCACTGCTTCATCATTTCCTGTTTCTCTTTAGTCTATTTGCTCCAGCACTTTTGAAAAGACAATTTAGAAATATGGATTTCTTTCTTTTCTTCTTCGAAGTGTCTGTGATTACAGAGAGGTGAGTATGCTACTGCACTCTCTACTTGTTTACTTGATCAGGCTGCAGAAGGAAGACAATGTAAAAGGACTATTTTAAATCTCAATAGAAAGACTGTTTTTTTCTAGCACCATAGCACCAGCCCTTTTCCCCTATGGCATACACAAAATAGCACACACTGCAGATTCCCCTGCTAACATATGTCTGGGAGGAAGCCTTTCCTGCTCACTCCTTCCTGTTCCCTTTGGGAGTCAGGATGATGTCACGTGTCTCTGCAGCACAGCACAAGCAAGGAAAAACACTGACTGCTCCCACCAAATTGCACTTTCTGGTAGCTTCACTAAAGGCTGCTAAGACTTGGGTATTCATCAACATAAGGCAGATAATCCTTACCATGGAGACTTCCAAATGTGTTTGTTGTTTACCTAACAGGTTTTTCTTGCCCATGTATCAGCATGTTTTGCTCCCTGTGTTTTGAATGGCTTCATTAGAGAACAGAAATGTCCAGAAGAAACCAGAACAGTTACAGTATCAATTGGGATGGTTTGCTGTAACTGTTCAAAAACATTGATTCAAGAGATGACTAAAGTAAATGAAATTGACCTTGGATCTTACTCAAGATGCACTATTAAAATAGCCACAAAAATTCTGCTGGAGAAATTAAGACACGGTATACAAAGTATCTATTTTTGGAAAACCTGGCTTGGCATTAAAAGTTCTGATGGATTATTTTTATTAAATACATTCTTTTTTACTTCATCTCACAGGACCACCTATCAATCATTTTGAGTAACTAACTTTGTAATTCCTATATGCATTTTTTTAAATTAATCAACCCTCTCAAGTAAATGGAATAGATTTAATAGGTTTAACTAAGAAGAAGTCTAACTATGCATCTTCCACTAGGGTAAGCTGGACATAAAAAATATAAATCAAATAACAAACATGCTACATTTCCTACAAAAACGTTCACAGGAAACAAAATAATCAAGAAAATTATTGTTGTCAATGCAGGTTTCCAAAGGGGGAATGGGGAAGGGGAAAGAAATATAAAATATAAAAAGTTTGTTCTTTTGCAATACATGTGACAAGTACAAATATTTTTAAATTTTCACCAAGCACTGTGTGCAATACTTTGAATTATCTATCCAGCTAACTAGTCAGTTATATTTAGTTGCATAGTAGGGTAGTGCAAAATCTAAGTACCTTTTCCTAATGCAGCTTTTCTTTTTTTTTTCTACATAAGTGATAAATAGTAAAGCAGTTTTAACAGCTGCTATCAGTTCCACCACAAAGTAACAGAAGGAACAAAAAAAAAGCAGAGCAGAATATAGAACCCATAGATTTTGCTAAACAAGAAAAATGTGCTGTAGCTAATATTACATCTTTACAAAAACCCTTAAAGATAGAACCACATGAAGTTAGACATAAAAAGACACTGTTTCAAGGGGCACAAATATAAATTATTACAGGCTCCACCACTAGGTTGCTGCTCAACAGAACAGTAGTAGTACATTTATATGATTGAAAACAGGAAGATGAGAAGGCTGTTGGTAAATTCTGTCTGCCAAATTTGGTTGATGAGAATTTTTGGCATCTGGCACTGTAAATCTCAGCTTGTAGTAACGATAATGTAAAGATAAGGGGTCAGGGTAAAGAATGTTTACTTTCTACTTCATTAAGACCAAGTTTATTGAAACATACAGCCCATTTTACCCTTAACTCTACACACCAAGCTCAGGCTTAGCTTTTCTCCAATCTGCTGCCATAGTGTGCTAATTTCCCTTCCATCCTCTTACAGCTTCTTCATCTTCTGCCAGAAAATTCACTAGCACAAAGCTCAAGAGAGTCCCAAGCCCTGGTGGGAAGCTCCTTGCCATCTTCATTCCAGCGATCAGAGGAGGTCTGAGAAGAGCCAAAAGTGTGACAAGGGTAGGCAATAGAAGACAACTGTTGGCAAGGTTTACCAACTTTTCTGCAACCTGCCTCTCCTTTGGCAGATTCAAATCCATATGTTTGATGTGTGCATCCCACGCACCAGGCTGTAGCCACTGATTCTGCTTTTTAAACAACTTCTGCAGCAGCTTAGGCTGCAATTTCTTCCTGACTAGAGATTGTAAGAGATTCTTCAGTGCTTTTTGTTGGCAAACCCATATTGTCAGTTTTCTGACTCTGTGCTTATAAGAAAGCAAAGTAGAAGGTCACTGCACATGGTAATCTATGCACTAAGCGCCAACAAGTTATGTATTTTTAGTCCTCCAGCAAGGGCAAGTATCTTGTTTCTGATAGTTACACAAGGTTTGGAATTTATGTAATATCAAACAGCATTGAAAGATTCTTTTCTCATGGAAAGTAATATCATTTTTCAAAAGCAAATTTATTATATTGTCCTGGAATTTTCTACTTTGTCACGTTGTTCTGGAGGCCCTCATTTACAATAACATGTAGAGATGTGAAGACCACGGACACGATAGTCTTCTGTGGATTCTGCTAAGAATGTAATATCACGTTTATAGGGGAAGGGTGTCTCAAAATCTTACCTATCACTGTCACGATCCTGTAGACTGCTAGAACTTTTCCTTCTCTAGAAGAAGCTTTGCTTTTTAAATAAAATAACTCAGGAATGGACTACTCAAATTCATATATAAATTTGTTAGGAGCTTCTCAAATTTGTTTGCAGACTGCAGCTGTATACTGATTGTCATGTGCTGATACATAAGCAAAGAAAGATAGCATGGAAACTGTGCTACAGCGCTTTTTAATGTTAGATATATGCAAATAAAAATTTCCAATAAACTTTTCCACTTTTTAAATCCAAGTCTAAATATTTGGGGGAGTCAAAATGTCACGTTCTATCTGAATTGGAATCAATATTATTTTGGACTTTGTCACCTGCAGAGTAGAAAGTACAGTTTTATCTGAAATTTGCATTAGTCAATTGAGAGAGTGAGTCTTATGAATCTCTCACACTGAAGATACCTTTTACATGTCTAACAATGAAAAGCTTCACTGTACTTCAAGTAATTTATTAAGTAACTGCAAGGTATTTAAGCATACCTTTACCATCCTTAAAGTTGTATAAAGTTTTTGGATCATTCTACTCCTTCTAAATACAGGAAAAACAAGGTTAAAAACTAGCACAGTGCTTTCAGAGCAGAAACAGCAAACAGTATCTGACTGAACTAACCTGGAGATAGAAAAAAAAGTCTAAGTAGGCATATGACACCTGAAATTGTGGAATATAGACAGTAACACATCCAACTCATCCATCCTTCCAGTTGTCTTAATGTATTCCTTCTCCTTCACAAATACAAAAAAAACTTCTTAGACAGAAGAAAGATAATAGCTGGCAGGCTGTGCAGTAATTGATAAAGGTAGTCTCTATCATTTAGCTTCTGTATATGTATTTCACTGTTACAAAAGCCTGCTTTTTTTTTCTTTATCTGTTCACTAGCTATATGCTTAGCAGCCCTCACTTGTTAAGAATGCTGAAAGCAGTGTGTGAGAACAAACACCTTTTTTCCATTAGAACATGTTTTTTAGGGCTTTTTTTTTCCCACAAAAGAAAATATACAGATTGCAATATCACACATTCCCTCTGGAACTCAGACAACTCATTACCAGAGCATTCCATAGCTCTTTGAAGGAATTTATGTTCTACCACTTGTAGGGGGGAAAAAAAAAAAAATAAGGGTTTTTTTCAAGTTTAGTAAATGGTGGTTGTTAGTGACACAGCTCCTAAGTATGATTTATCACTTCTTGAAATTAATGACCCAAGTCTGTTTTTATATTACATTACAAGACTGACACGTACTAAAAGCTGTGGAAGAATATGCTTTTTTAAGACTTGATAATTTAATTTATGCAAATTAATTGGCTGAGGTTTGAGAATGGATTTCAAAATTTTGTCATTTGGGCTTCTTTATTATAGAGGAGTCAGGTGTTGAAATTTTTTTAAAGCTGTGTTATTCTGTTCTCTGCTGGTGTAGCGTGGGCAGATTCTCACTTGTTAATTATACTGAGAGCACAGGAAAGGATGAAAAAATTTTGACAGAAGAAAAGAATAAAATAATTTTCACTGGCATGCCCTCAAGCTTCTGCCTGCATGTCTGTATGGGATCAACATCTTAAAGAACTATAGAATCTTGGAATGGTTTGGTTTGGAAAGTACTTCTAAAAGGACCTTTCAGTCATTGGTGACTTTGCCAGACTGTCATAATTTTTCAAATAGGATGGGGAGCACCTTAGCAACTACATCTGCCAGATCCCTCAGGATTCAGAAATATTCCTCATTATGACCCCTCCCATTGACTTGGAACATGTCCAGGTTCCCAAAGTTGTCTCAGATCTGATGTCCTACTTCGTTCTTCAGCCACTGAGTTGAGATTTAGGGATTTGGCAGACAGTGAAAACTTTGGCAAAGAAATTGATGAGTACCTCAGTCTTTTTCATGTCAGTGTCACCAGATACCCCAGCCCATTTATGAGAGTACCCTTGCCGAGTATATTTCTTTTTGTGCCTTGGTTTCCCTGATCCCTCAAACTACACCCTCCAACAGTACCATTATTTCTTCCAAGGACACATGTCTGTAATTCTGCTGCCTATGAATTTCCTTCCTGTGTTTCTGTTTAGCCAGGGAGGCAGCTGTGCTCATTTCCTGCTATCCATGATTGATTTTTTGTACATAGGAATCAAGAGTTCCTGTGTTGTACAAAAAACTGCTGTTAAGCATCTCCAAGGTCTTCTCTCTTCCTTTATCCTATAGGGCAGTTTTTCAGGTGGTCTCATCTATTATTTCCTTAAACAGCTGAAAGTTTCTTCCCTTGAGGTTTAAGGTCTTTTTGCATGCATATATTCTCTATATAATTCTTACAATTATCAAACCTGCAGTTTCCTTAATTTTGGCATTATGATAGCAAAAGGGAGGTATAATTTCTTTCAAAAAATAAGTGTTTGTGGCTACAGGATCACTAGACAACAAACACAACATTCTATTAAGTAAGTGGAACATGAAAAACATTGTAAGTAAGCTAATTGTTAACCTCGCTGAAAGAACATGAACAGTTCTCTCATTTCTCTATTGAAATGAAGACTAGAAAAGCTGAATACAAAAAAAAGAAAGAATATGAATTTCATGTTTGTGTATTGCACCATTAATAACAACACCATTTGTGTTCACTTATTATTGTTCTCTTCATTTCTATGACTGACCCTAACATACTCATTTAGACCTACTCGCATACAGAGACAGAATCATGTGCTGCAGACTAGATTACGAATCTTCCTGTCTATTGGGAAAATTTTACATTTAAACAAACAAGCAAGCCAAAACAAGTTAAAAAATATTTTTAAAAACCCACCCTTTAGGCTGTTCAGACTGCATAAAAATTTATTTACAGCTACGGTTATTTCTTTGTGTTGAGGAATACATTTGGTGCAGGTAGGTCCATGTGCACACTGCAGAGCAAGCTGCAGGTTGAGCTCAGGGCTGGCAAGAGCCCAAGCGAGGAAAGAGCCTGTGACCTGCTGACCTTTTGCATAACAAAGGGCCTGGGGACCTAGGGCTGGCCAGGGAACAGGACATGCAGAGACAGCAGGAACTGAGAACTCAACCGGAAGAGAAAGACCTTCCCACACAGACTGTGAGGGTATAAAAAGCCATGGGATTCCTTTGTTCAGGATCCCTCCTCTGAGGCACCAGCCCCAGCTGTTTCTGTATTACTGTGCTGTGAATAAATGGCTTTATGGAACAGGGTATCTGGGATTCTGCTAAGTGAAACCTGTGGTTGAATTGGTAAGGAAACCTGGTGTGACTGTGTGAGAGTGGGGTATGTAGGAAATTCAGCCAGGCACCCGCCAGATCACAGAAGATACTGGCTGCAAAGAAGCCTCAGTCCCAGCACTGAAAGTCTGGTAGTGGGAATGTGATTGCCAGAGTGGCTCCTAAACGGTCAGACAGGGAAGTTTCCTTAACATTTGTTCATAGGAACCAAGAAAACCAAGCTAGTCATATTTGAGTCATTTCTCTGTAGATTTAAAGCTGCTTGCACCGAACTAGTGTTAAAAAAAGAAAAAAGAAAAAAAACTACAAACAACTATTAATCAATATCCACTAAAAAGACAAGAAATTTTAAAAGCACTACAGTGTGAGTCCTTCAGGTTACAGACTAACATGAGTAAGTGATAAGGAGCTGCAATAGATTAATAGTCATGTTCACTGCCATAAAAAACCCAGGAATTCAATGAGCAGCTATGTGAGAAATTTCTATTATGAATAATTTTAAGGGAAGTATTATTACTAATTAGATAAATAAATAAATAAATAAATAAATAGATAAATGCTGGGCAAAATGGTCAGAAACTATATATTCGTCATTGAAGTGAATTTTAGGTATTATAGATGGGCTTTCAAATGCATTTAATACCAGTGTTCCCATGAAAGTTAGTAAGAAGTTTAATAGTAAAATATGTTGAAGTGATGGATTTGAGCCAAAATTCATTTTTTATGTCTTTTAACACTATTGTGCAGAAAAGGTTTATTCTAACTCAGAACAGAAACATGTCTGAAGAGATTGCTGTAACTTAGCAGGAATCTCTAACCCAAACTGCTCATAACCTAAACACCAGCTAGGAGTGAAATAGACTACCAATTTTCCTGAGGAGAGAAGGTGAAGCTTTCAGAAGAACCAGGTAAAGACATGCTCAAGATCAGCAGGAGGAAAGCAGTTTTCATGCCAAACATAAGCAAATAAGCAAATAAGCAAACAGGAAAGTCTAGAGAAAAGAAGAAAAAAGGCATATTACTGACAGAACATATCAGATCTAGAAAACCAGACAACCATAAAGAAGATTACTAAACATGACAGAAATGATTAAAAATGCTGTCATTATATTTTCAAATACCTGTTGAATAGGCAAGATGCATTTTAAAACAAAGCCAAGCATTCAACACAAATGTTTTGTCAGCTTTCTCCCAGGCATTTGGAAGCCAGCCATCCCAGGGAAATAAAATATTCAAGACACAAATGTTTCCACTGACTACCCTGTACTGAATATCAAAACCACTTGACTAATTGAGCAAGATTCCAATAGTTGTCTGATCAGATAAAACACTGGAAACAATGCTGGATTAGTTTTCATAGATGACAAAAAGGAAACTGCAGAACACTTTCACACACCTCATTAAATCCTTTTGATAAAGCACCTTCAATACACCTGCTGAAATTTTACTCAGTCAAATAAATTATAGGATTTGGAGACAACAGCCATGTAAAGCAACACCATCATGACATGTATTGCAGAGCTTGAAATAAGATGCTGCTTGGACTGGAAGGATTCAGACAACAGGGAGTGACAAGGAAGGTTATAGAATACAGAAGCTTTAAATTAGAAATGCTCTAGAGTCAGCTAATTAAATCCAAGTTCATTCCACAATGCTGCAATATGGGTCCCCTTCCCATCCCTCTCTCCCAGATGACTGCATAATAACAGACTCCTTATTTGCACTAATGCAATGCTACTGACTGGGGGAAGTTTACTCAACATTATGCAAATGTGACAAAAGAATTCCGTTCACAGCCATCATTTTGTTAAGCTGTTACAGTAACAACAGGGGTTATAAGTTTATCAGTTACAACTTGGTTAATGCAAGGAGAGAAGTCTAAATTAGATTTGATGGACAGATCCTGTGTTGTAAGCTCCTTTGTAGTTGACATTTTTTTATACTTTTTTCTCTTTCTAACTGTACCTTGAGGGATATACATCATGCATGCTTATGAAAAAACTGTGTTTAGAATCCATACAAAACAAGGGTCAGAAGGGAGAATTGTTGATAGAATGTGGAAATGGAAATGCTGTCAAATATCCATAAGACTTACAGCACTTACAATTTATTAGGCACAAGAAAATGGGACCAAATTTTTCTGCCAGTCATAAATGTTTATACAAGTGTTCTAAAAAGCAGACTTCAATTGACATTTCTCTGTTGTCCAGGCTCGTTGCAGAACACAGAGAGATGGTTAAATCTCTCTTTTCCCCAAGAAAACTATTTTTAGAACACATTGAACTGAGTATTGCTATGATTAAATTAATTAAAATTGTCACAGAGATTCTTACACCTTTCTTACGTTCTTATGCTCTTATGACTCTGCAAGAGTCTACAATAGGATTAAACCCCGCTGTGCAAGTTCCATGGCGTCAGGAAGGATTCTGATTGATACCAATGTGGTACCAACAAGTCTTAAACTGGATATTTGACTTCTGTGGTGTACTATCTGACAGTTTTCATTCCCAATGACAGTTATCTTGGACATCTGGATCTCTGCTACCTTATTGCTTGAATAGACCCCAGTGTAGTCTGAAACTGAGCCCCATGGATAATTTGAATGAGTAATGAACTACAGCTAGAATATGTCTTTCTAGATAGGAAAGACACAGATGTGTCAGCAGGTGAGATAAACTAAGGAGATAAAGAAACCCTGCTACAACAGCACGTCCAAATCAGTAAATGAGGCAGAGGTGTGTACTGAGGTTTAGACTCCCTGAAGACCAAAATAATTTATTCGATTAATACCTCACCAGTGCTTGCTGATCTTGTTTATCCACAGACTTGTCTTGTTAAAAGAAAGCCTTTGAAAAATAAAAATATGGAGGAAGAAACTCAGGAAGCTATGGGTCTACATGTTCAACTCTTCTAACAAAAACTAAAATTCTCAAGAAAGTATTGGATTTAGAAGCTACCATGGAGAAAAAAT
>WBND01000328.1:512058-534412 GCA_013398595.1 Tychaedon coryphoeus
CAAAATTCAATTCATGAAGGATCCTTCTCCCTTTGAAAAACATTTAAATTGTCTCTGTACAGAAACTGACACATCCAACCTGCAGTGTGTGCAGGTTGCATTTAATATGATTTTTCAAGTCTTGATTTTAAGAAATGAAGTTTAAATTTCACTTTTGTATTATATTGGATTTAGCTCCCTTAGATTTTATTAAAATATTATTTATTAAAATTTAGTTCACTTACATCAGGCATATGTCACTAATTTTTATGATTGTAAGAAGTAAGCATAAACATTCTGGTATAAACAAGTGTTGCAAGGATGGGTAAGATCTATACATTCCCTCAAATATTTTTTTCTAGTTTAGCATTATTATTCTTGTGGGCTGAATCAATTTTCCACAGGTAATTTGATTTGAAAAAATGGAGAGTTACAGAACAATTGGTTTCATCTAAACGACATATTTCACTGTGTAAAAGATGGTAATATATAAAAGAGTTTATCGCCCATGTGAGGTTTATTAAAGTATTATAAACAGGGTCATAGGGTTTTAAATATGTAGATTGAAAATTTGGGTTGTAGTTTTATAGTTTCTACTAACTAAAAAAGGTATTCAACAATAAATTGCTAATAAATATTTAAAGAAATCTCAAAATAACTTATTCGTATACTTTTGTTTAAAGCCTCTGTTCATGTTAGACACTTTTTAAACTTTCACCTAGCATTAGACTGTGTTTTAAATCCCTCTTCTGGAAGCAAAAGATTTTGCAGAGCTTGACAATTGCATAGGAAGCATTACACAACTGGGCCATCATATTCTTCACTCTCTTCTACACATGCAGCAGATCATGATGCTCACTTGTATCAGGGGCATTTACGAATCCCAGAATCACAGAATGGGTCATATTGGAAGGGACCACAGTGGGTCACCTGGTCCAACTGCCCTGCTCAAGCAGCGTAATCTCAGAGCACTTTGCATAGGATTGTGTCCAGACAGTCCTTGAATATTCCCAGTGAGGGAGACTCCACACCCTCTCTGAGAAATCTGTTTCGGTGCTTGGTCACCGCAAGGTAAAAAAGTTCCTCTTCGTGTTCAGTTAGGAACTTCCTGTGCATGCATTTCAGCCCACTGCCTCTTGTCCTATTGCTCAACATCACTGAGCAGAGCCTGGCTCCATCCTCTTGGCATCCTCACTACAGATACTCACAGACATTGATGAGGTCTCCTCTGTTATTTCCTCTCAAGTCTGAACAGGCCCAACTCTCTCAGCTTTTTCTTACAGGGGAGATGAGCAAGTCCCTTAATCAACTTTTCCCCCTTCAGCTGGACACACTCCAGCAGCTCCATGTCTTGCCTGTCCTGAGGAGCCCAGAACTGGACACAGCATTTGAGATGTGGCCTTACCAGGGCTGAGTAGAGGGGCAGGATCACCTCCTATGACCTGCTGGCAATGCTCTTCCCAATCACCCCAGGACACCACTGGCCTTCTTGGCCACAAAGACAACTTGCTGTCCACCAATATCCTAGTCTGGTTGCATATATAACTACTTCCTGCCTTTCCTATGGAAGGAAATGGACTTGATATCCCCACTTAAACTTTCTCGACTTCTTTCTACATCAGTTTGCATTAACAGCAGTATTTCAACACAAAACCAGTGCTAAAACACTAATAATATATTCTGCAGTTTAAACAAAGAAGTAAAGGAAGTAAATACAATTCAGATATACCCTACAGAAATTTAAGGAGAAACACTCTTGTTATATTCTTAGTTATGTGCTTATGGTATGTTAAAATACTGGACCTAGATTCATTGTAGTCTCTAAGAGAACTCCAAAATACTGAAATACACTGGGAAATTTCACCAGTTCCTATTGAAAATTTTCAGTGAAACAAAATAGATTGCAACTCCAGTTTACAGATCCAGACATTCAAATCACATTCTTATCCTCCTATTTTTTGTGTAGGTTAAGATTCTCTTATTCTTTTATATAGCAAGGGAGAACATACAGTCAAGAATTTAATGAGAGAGATATTATAAATTTTCCATTTGCTACTTCATAAGGTATCCGCCAATAAATAAAAAAATCCTGGCTTTCAAAAAAATTGCAGACTTTTCTAAGCTGTAATCCATCTCTGACTCTGAGCATATTTTTATGAATCATTTCAGGGATGAAATTAAGGCTTATCTGCCTTGTGACAAGCTCTTCATTCTGTTAGCATGGGTACTGTTCATTAGCAATTTGTTTATGGTTAAAATCATAAGTTTTCTTATTGTACTTCTATAAAATTTTACTGTTGGTATCCATGCCTTAAAAGGGTCAGAGTTCAGCTCCTACTGGACAGCAGCCCTTATTAGAAAACCTGTATCTGTAATTCAGTTCAACTGGGACATGTCTCCAGCTCCTGATACTGCAAGCTCATGTTTTTTGTCTATCACCCAGCTCTTGAGTGGATTTTCAGCATTACAATTAGTTTAGTATTTTACATCTAATTTAGTATTTTCATTTTGGGATGACATTTTCAAATAAAGTCATAACTTAGAATCTGCTTATGCATTTTTACAAATCAAAGTTAAAATTTTGGGACTTTCTTAAATAAAAGCTCAGAAAAATGCACCTGAGAACGGATTTCATTAACTAGGATTTAACTGTTTCTTATTCATAGAAACTGATATCAATACGTAAATTTAAATTGCCAGGAGTGAACATTCAATGCATGTTAAGTATTCCCACACAACCAGTGCAGTACTCAATATCAAGATATTGCACAGGTGAAGATATAAAGAGTTAGCATTCAAATAATTAATGAAGAGCAGCCATCTGACAGGAACCATAACCTTAGGATATAATGCAAACCATTGAAGCACGTTTATTTAATCCCTACAGTCACTGCAGAATTTCACCAGCTTTAGGAGAAAGGTATAGAGAATATAAGCACTACATTACACCTAACATTAATTCAATTTTAGTCAAAACTATTAATTCTCTCTATAAATGCCATTTTTAAAGTAATTAAAAAAAATAAAAAGGATTCTCATTCTCTCTGGATTCTTGGATTACTGGGGGTTTTTAGCTAAAAAACGACAACTCAATTTCTCATCCGTAACATTAGAGCATTAGTATAAGATACAGGAATTTTAAGTTAGAAGCAACAAAAATGATAATCACTTCACTTCAGAAATTACTTAAATAGCTTTAAGTTTGTGGAGCTAAATAGAGTAAATCTTTTAGAAATTTGTGGTTTAATTTTTTTAAGATTTTGGGTTTCTCTCTTTTTATATTTTTTCCCAGTTTAATGGACTTCCTGTCCCAAATAGATCTTATAGATTTTATACATAGGAGCAGCTACAAAGGAATTTATATCTTCTTATGTCTTCTCTTACATCTTCTAAAACCAAACATTTATTAAGAGTTTTCAGTATTGATAAGAACCATTGTGTGCTATAATTGCTTGAAGTGATTGGGTTCCTCAGAACATGTTTTGTGACAGCACAATGAAAAATATTTGTGGGAGATTTTTCTGTAGGTTTGATGTCCTAAAGAGCAAGTTTTCTGCGATTCACATAGAAGTACAATATTTTCTGTCAACATATACAACTCCACAGTTTTCATCACAGGCACCTCTACCCTCTGACAAAAACATCCCTCTCTCCAGAATGCATTTCATCCTTCTCCTCCTTCTCTTCACAAAGCATCAGTAACATCTTCCCTAGCACACTCCATTCATCTCCTGTTTTATGTTCACACTGATTATGAGGTCTGACCTCTCTTCTGCCTCTCTGAAGTTCATTCCTACTTTCAGCTGTCTACCCTACTTTGGTGAACAGTTATCATTGTCTAAGCTTCAGTCAACCACGACCATATCTTGTCTTTCTTCAGCTGTTGATTTTTAAGTCTCTAAATTCCTTCCTCTGAGAGACAAGAGTGGGTCACTAATTCAGAGAAATTGAGCAAGCTAGAACACTTAACTTTTCACCATGTCACTGTCCTTCAGACAAAAAATAAAAACCATTTTGATAACATGAAATAAGAAGCATTGTACTGGAGAAAAATAATACAATATATGGGTATGATGTGTGTATACATAAGATTTTAGCTAATATTAAGAATACTCCTAATTGTTCCCTCAATAAATATGTGAGAAAATCAGAGAGTTTACTCAGGTTGCTTTCCTTTATATTGTAAGGTGACAGTAGTTCAATTTTGTGGTAAAAAACTAAGATGTAGCAAACCAACTTCCTTATTTCAAACAAAGCTACAGAATTACTAATGCCTTACACTACATATAAGCATTCCAAACTTTTTGGCAGCTATACAGGTGTCTGAGCCACTATACATTTCACACATCACTCAATGGGCGTACTGCCATAGGACAACTGAATAGGTTAATCATAACTTCTTTATTTTGCTTTCCAGTACAGTTTTGTGAAACTAATTCATTATTGCAAAGATATTTTTCCTGTACTTCATACTTCTATACGTATAATAATAATAATAATAATACTTTGAATGGTGCAATAATTTAATTGACTTATAAAATCTCAGTATGAAAAATAAAACATTCCTGTTTGTTCTGAATAAAATATTATATAATAAAAATAAAAACAGCTACTACTAATAGTACTACTACTAATAATATAGATATAATAATATAAATATTATATATATAAATGTAATAATATTAATATTATAATAACAGCTATTTAAAACTAATAAAAGCCACTTTTAAATTATTGAAAACTACAGCTATAATTAAATACTAGAAATATAGTGATTGCATACAACACAAGCGATAATTGAAAAGGCTTCCTTTAAAATCAACGTTTCCTAGACAGTACTTAAAATCACAGTCTGACGCATCAATGAAGATTTGGTTGCTAGTAGTAGTACTATGATATTGAATAATATCTTACTGCTGTATTTATTTTCTAGACAAGAGGGCATAAATAATATTATTAACAAAATCGTTAACTGTTAATTGTTTTACACCTTCTACTTCCAGTTCTCACATCTGTTTACCTGGACATCTTACCCAATTATGGTAAAGGTATTGGGTGTGTAAATATGTTAGAAACAAAACATACCAAGATAAAAATATGGCAAGCATGACCTAAAAATCTCATAAATAAATATTCTGATTAATGTTGTCTCTGAAAAATGTGTGTTGAAGTCAATGAGTTAGGAGTCTCTCTGAATTCTTCAGAGAGAAATCAAGAGTGCAGGGATTGAACAAGTCTTAGAGTGAGTTCTGATATTTTTAGTGAGTAAAAGGCTTCAAATGCCACAGTAGCAGAGTGTGTTCTACTGAAGCTTGCAAACATTCTGGTATCTTCAGTAGAGGCTCCAGAACCACAGCGGTAGATAGGACTTAGGCATAATAGAGCTATAGTAAGAATATTGCTTATATTTCTTAGATAGAACACGATAGAGTGTATGCTTAGTCTTATACATAACCTGGTGTGCTAAGAAACTAGAATTCTAATAGGTTAAAAAGTGGTGGTCCGAGCTTGCATCTTAGCTTGTTGGAAAAATGCTGTATAAGGCTTCGTATGGGGAGAGTTGTTGCTTTTAGCTATTCAGCTTCTAGCCATTTGGCTTTTAGCTATTGGTTTTTGCTAGGGCTTCTAGCCATTTGCTTATTGCTTTTGCCACTGCTTTGCCATTGCTTTTTGCTATTGCTTGTTTGTGTACTGTTGAGACTGATGTGCTTTGTAATAAGACATACTTTGTAATAAATAACCTTTTTAACCATTAGCTGCTTTGCTTATTAAGATACCCGACAGCTAGAAGCCAAAGAGCTCCAGAGCAGGAGCCTAAGAACTCCGGGAGTCTGATGCCTGTAGAGCACCTGGGGGTCAGAAAGAACCCCCACATCTGTTACCACAATGTGTTTTTCATAGGATCAAAGAATAGTTTGGGTTGGAAGGGACTTTGAAAGGTCATCTTGTCCAAACCCCTGCCATGGGCAAGGACATCTTCAAATAAATCAGGATGCTCAGAACCCTGGCCAACTTGACCTTGAATGTTTCCAGGAATGAGACATTTACCTCTCTGGGCAACCAATGTCAGTGTTTTACCACCCTCATTGTAAAAGAAACTTCTCCATTACAGGTAATCTAAATCAACCCTCTTTTAGTTTAAAATCATTATCCTTTGTCCTATAGTAATATGCCTTACTAAGTTTGTTCCTTTCTTTCTTAAGAGGCCCCCTTGTAATATTAAAAGGACACAATATGATCTCATCAGTTTTCTCTTCTTGCAGCTGAACAACCCCAGCTCTCGCTTTTCCTTGCAGGAAGGAAGTTCTATCCCTCTAATCAGTTTTGCAGTCCTCTGTGGGACCTGCTCCAACAGGTCCATGTCATTTACTGAGATTCCCAGAACTGGTTACAATAGTTCAGGTGCAATCTCACCCGAAAAGAGTAGAGAGAGAATCACTCCCCTCAACCTGCTGGTCACACTTCTTTTCATGAAGCCCAGAATGCAACTACATACTGTTGGCTCATTTCCAGCTTTTCATTGACCAGTATCCTCAAGTCCTTTTTGGTAGGGCTGCTTTCAATCCCTTTATCCCTAGCCCGTATTGATACCTGGCAGGGGCAGGATCTTGCACTCAGCCTTGTTAAACGTTATGATATTTCCATGGGCTCAATTCTCAAGCTTGTCAAAATCCCCCTGGATGGCATCCCATCCTCCAGTTATGTCAGCTGCACAACAGTTTGGCGTAGTCTGCATCTGAGGATGCACTCAATCCCACTGTCACTAGTGAAGAAGTTAAACAGTACTGGTCCCAGTACGGACTCCTAAGGGAGACCATTGGTTACTGATGTCTCTCTGCATATTGAGCCACTGACCACTACCCTCTGGATGACCATCCAGTCAATTCCTCATCAGCTAAACAGCCAACCCATCAAATACACAGCTCTCTAACTTAGAGAAGACAATGATATAGGAGACTGTGTCAAAGGCTTTCTAGAAATCCCAATTAATTACAACCATAATTCTTCTTTTGTCCACTGATGTTGTCACTCCAATGCAGAAAGCCACTAGGTAGATTAGATAGGACTTGTCCTTGGTGAAGTAATGCCGGCTGTCTTGAATCACCTCCTTATCCTCAGTGTGTCTTAACAAAGGGATGACCTATTCTGTGATTTTCCCAGACACAGGGATGAGGCTGACAGGTCAGTGGCTCCCAAGGAGGACTTACCTCTTCTAAAGATGGGTAAAACCCCTTTTTTGAGACACCTGGGACTTCACCTGACTGCCATGACTTCTCAAATATCATGGAGAATGGCTTGGCAAGTACATCAGCCAATTCCCTTAGGAATCTGGGATGCATCTCACCTAGTTCTACAGACTTTTGTATGTTCAGATGTTTCAAGTCATCATGAGTCTGCTCCTCTCTTTCGATGGAAGGGACTTTGCTCCACCAGTCCCCATTCTACTGTCCAGCCACTTGAGAGGTGTGGGAAAAGAGGTTGCCATTTAAGACTGAGGCAAAAAAGATGTTGAGAACACGAGCTTTCTTCTCATGCATTTTTACTAGTTTGTCAGTCTTACTTATCAGGACTGGTACTCTTTTTTTGACCTTTCATTTCTGGCTGACACATCAGTAAAGCCTTTCTGATTCTTTGTTTACCTCGCCAAGTTCGGCTCCAGCTGCACCTTGGCCTTCCACACTTCATCCCTACATAACCAGACCAACATCCCTATACTCTTCCCAGGGTACTTGTCCCTGCTCCCATTGCCTGTGCATTTTCTTCTTGACCTACAGCTTGACTAGAAGGTCCTAACTCTGCCATGCCTGTCTCTTGTTTTCCTTGACCAATTTATTGCATCTGAGGTTATGAGCTTTTACGTTCTATGGAAAGTGCCCCTAAACATCTGTCAGTTTTGTTCTGCTCCCTTGTACCTGATGGCAGTTGCCCAGGGAGTACTGCTAACTAACTCTTTGCACACCTGGAAAGTTTTCTGTCCTAAATTTCCAGGTCCTGAGTTTACTCTTCACCCCACCCATTATCCTCAGGACTGCCAACTCTACCAGTGCATGATCACTGCAGCCAAGGTTGCTTCCAATCTTGATATCTCCAATTAGGCCACTGGTGTTGATGACCATCAGGTACAGTAATGCATTCCACCTGGCAGGGCTGTCTACGGCCTGCCTTAGTAAGTTATCCTACAGGACACCTTATGGGTGCCTGTAGATAGCAGATACCAGTCCAGGAGATTCATGGATTGCTTATGGCACACTGATTATTTTTGGTAGAAACCTCAGACAACTTACTTTAAAAATGTGAAGGTCTCCTGAAAAAAGGGCAAAGAAAAATCCATGTTTCTATCATGCTGAGAGAGATAATCTTTTGGAAATTAGTAAGTATATGAAAATTACTGTTTCAATTAATATTTCCATGGCAGGCTGGTTGGAAATAGATGATCTGTAAGGACCCTTCCAATCATAGCATCATTATAATGCTATTACCTTAACTAAAACTGTTAATATAAGTAAAATTTTAAATATCTTGTAGTCTGTGTACTTGTTAATTCAGAAATATTTTAAAGCAAACTTGCTATATATCAACTGCAATTTTTATCTTGTAAGAATTCTTTTTCATCCACAACACTTGGCTAACGCATCTAAAGAAAAGAAAAAGGCAAAAAAAATCTAGAACTGTTTTCCTCTTTTTATCTCATTATTTAACAGGTTCTATTGTGATAGATTGACATATTTTAAAGGAAATTAATTTCAAACTATTCTAGTTTCTGTGTGAAAATTATTTTTTTGCATAGAAAATAATGTATTAGAAAAAATATTCTAAAACAATGCTTTTGAGGTGTGCTGGTTTGTATGAATTTAATTTTTTTGGTAAGGAAGGAAAGGAACCAGTTATGGAAAGGAACCAAGTACTGTAAGGTTATTGGCAGCTTCCTTTAGACCTGACGAAAACCAATCAGGGATTAATTTTTAGAACTGACAACCTGTTAAGCCACTGAGAAAGCTGGACACACCTCTGTGAACACACATTTTAAACCGAACAAGCCCCAGGAAGTGCACTTCCTTTCATCCGCCTGAGTACAGGTAACAGGCCGGATGGGCAGCAGGGCTGGCCAAGGCCCACAAGGCCCATGGGCCTGGCGAGGACCGAGCCAGCTGGGCCCTGCCTCTGCTGCAGCGCTGGCTGGGGCAGGCTTCCCCTCCAGCACGGCTAGGTGGGCCCACGGTGTGGCTGAAATGCTGCTGCTGCTAACATCTATCCGACATTGAGCCCTGCCCTGCTGCCGGGCCTGCTCCTCCATGGCCTGTGCGCCAGGAACAGAGTCGGGTTTCCCCTGGAACTGAATGCAGCAAAAGCCAGAAAACAGCCATGTAGCCAGAGCAGTCACGGCCGTCAAAGAATTCTCCATCGTAAGCAGCTCTGGGCCACCACTCGGCAGGGATCACAGGACCATCTGCAGGCCTTGGGTGAGATATTAACTCTTTCACTGCTCAGATGAGACTTGCAGACCTTCCATTCTCTCTCAAATGAAAGGACAGAGAGAAACAACATAGAGACATCAAAGTCAGACAAGAATGGAAAGTCAGGTCCCAAATGGGAGGGGATGAGGAGGTGTCTTGGACTAGTATTCTCTTGTAAGCTATGGCAAAGATATAATTGATAAATCAGATGCTTTTTTTCCCTGTAACTCGTAGAATGCCTGTGCGGTGGATGAAGCGTTCACACTGTAAGCATGAGAAAAGGCATTCATGCTGAAGTAAGCAGATGTTGATTAGCTGTGATCCCAAGAGAAATTTGAAGAGAGAGAGTGAGAGAGGGAAGAGTGATGAAGACTCTTTTCCCCCAGGGAAGAAGAAGGTGACCTCTGTTCCCAGAGATGAAGATGATCTCAGAGTTGGATGAAGAGAGCCTTTGCTGGAACTGCTAATCCTTCAAGTGTGCCCTGTAAGTTGACATGGTCCATAAATTGTGGAAAAGCTAAAAAAAAAGGGAGGGATTTCACAATTGCAGATTTCCTCAGTGGCTGCTATTTGTGGAAATTGAAACCACAAGAGAACAGTTTTCTTGTGGAGAAGTCTCCATAGACTGATGAGAGAGACTCTTCTTCCTGAGTAAATTGGAGAAAGATTATTCTAGAGGTGATAAGCTGACTGATTTCTTTCTGTACATTGTCAGTGTGAAAGAAAAGAGAGTGTAGGGAGAGAAGAAATGTTCTGGAGGTTTTATTCTGATTCTTATTATTTTTTCTTTTAATTTCTGTTAATAAAATTTTTCTTTATACCCTTTAAAGTTTAAGCCTGCTTTGCTCATCTCCTAATCCTATCTCACAGCAAGCAATGAGTAAATAATGCTAGTAGATGCACTGGCAATTTGGCCAGCACTAAACCCACCACATAAATTGGTGCGTTGGCCAGGAAATCTCAAATTGGCAAATCAAAACCACTATGTGAGGGAACAATTAGTAAGGACTGTCAACATAATGTAGTTCAAATCATTTCAATTCTGAAGGACAAGTGGTGCTTTGATAAAATGCAACTTAAGGTGAGCATGTATTTGAAATATTTTCATTCATTTTCTGTTTAACATAATGTTTCGCCTTAGAAAGGGTTGGCAAGAGCAATATTAGGGGTCGGACAATTGAAGTGAAATCTACCGCCTGGATACCAAAAATTAGTAGCCAAGAAAATACATTCAGTTCTGCCTTTGAAATGCTCAGAAATTAATGTCAATATGATTTACGGTATTAGTGCCTCCAGCTATGCCAAAAAACGTATTTTTCAGTGTCTAGTAACGACAGGCAGCTTTCTAAAAACTATGTAATTTTCAATTGCACTGATAAGTATCTCTTTGTTCTAAATAAGAATTACAGAAAACAGCATGGAAATTCACAACTCTTCAGATCTTGTATTTGATCCTCATACTGATCTCAGTGAATTAAAAAGTCCCTCTCTGCCCCTTGCAAATCTTCTAGCACATAGAAATATATTAAAACTCAGTTGAATGAATGGAAATGCATTCATGAACACTGTAGCCTCTCTAAAGAGCACTAACAATCAACTTCATGAACATTTAAATAAAGAAAATACCTGATGATTTTCAAAGATAACTGATGTACCTTTGCTTTAAATCAGACACACTGAATGAAAAGTATGCAAGATTTTATCTTTGAAAATACCTTTCTGATTTTAAGAGTGCTTATTTATTCCATGTGGAAAGTCAGCCTCTTTCAATGCTCTCCATTAAATCACCAACAATTTGAGGTACCAAACCTATTTTGTCAGTAGACTGCTAGTGACTAAATCACTAGCATGTAATTACTAGCTATCACAATTCACTAATTTCTGAGTTCAGTCTTGGTGAATTGTGATCCCCAATCACAGATTGGTTATGTTCTGCAAATATTCTAAGTATTCTTGACTTTATGCTGTCCAAATATAACAGAATTGATTTGGTGCCTGGGCCAGCATAGTTTTTCTGATTGTTTTGGTGAAATTATATGTATCCATGAGAGATGTATGAAAACGTTTAATATCCTACAGAAGGCTAGTATCCCATTTCCTAAAGTGTGGATTCTGGAAACTGAGATGACAGTTTTCAGAGAAAGTAAAATAGCAGGGGCGATAGCAATAGATCTCCAGGTGGATATGTTGTTGTGGCTTCAGGCACTCACAGCACATAAAATGTACTGTTACCATATGTTCTATTGATCAACTGAGGAATAGGATACGACTAGCTTTAATATCTCTTCAACTACCACTCTCCTCACAATTGTATGAAGCTTTCCACTTCAAATATAAGTAATTTTGTTGTAGAGGGTGTTCCACCATGTGCAATTATGCAATATATACATTTTCCAGTGGAAGTCTTCTGGCTCAGAAGCAGAAACTAGAGGATAAAGAATATGTATATTCTCTTATTTCCTTTCTCTATTTTTGCTCATAGACTTCTCCAGGAAAGTTTTACTTCAGGTGGCTGATTTGCTGAGAGATGAGTAATTCACACTGTTAAGAAGAAGCATATTAATTACTGTTTTTTTAAACAATAAAAAATTTCAGTGGAAATTTAGTAGGACACTGAAATATAATTAGTCACCTCTCCTATGAAGACAAGTTGAGGACGTTGGGTCTGTTCTGCCTGGAGACCTCACAGCAACCTTCCAGTATTTGAAAGGGGCCTACAGGAAACTTGGAGAGGGACTCTTCAGCAGGAACTATAGTGATGGGACAAGGAGTAATGGGTACACACTGAAAGAGGAGAAATTTAGGCTAGAAATTACAAAAAAAATCTTTACTCTGAGGATGGATAGACATGGAAACAGGTTGCCAGGGGAGGTTGGGATACCCCAAGCGTGGCAGTATTGAAGGTCAGGCTGGACAAGTCGTTGAATAACCTGACCTAGTCAACCAAACTGCCCTTGGCAGAGGGGTTGGGTGAGAACAATCTTTAAGGTACCTTCCAACTCTATGATTCTATGGCTGAGAATAGAGCTCAGGTTCCCTGGGACTCAAGTTTCGCAGGGAAGGTTTATAATGATTATCAGTAAAATGTTATTCATTGACAGGCTGACCAGGCACTGCCACAGGCTGCCCAGGAAAGTAAAATCACCATTCCTGTTAGAAAGATGTGCAGTTGTGACAGTTTAGAATATGGTTTAGCAGTGAACATGGCAATATTGGGTCAAGAGATCTTTTCCAACCTCAATGAGTCTCTGATTCAAAAAGTGATTTCTCATCACACATTGCAGAGTGATGAGACCAGTTCTTTTTCCAAGCTCATGAGCCCTCTGACAGCCTAAGTGTGAGCAGAGTGTTCATAAACTGAAAAGAGGAAAACATATGCAGAGCGTTTGGCTGTATAAAGCCAGAAAACAATTACAAAATAAAACACTGTGTACCAAGAAGCATGATTTAGGAGACAAGTCTCACATGCATCAACTGAATGTTGATTACATCTACCATCTCTCATTGTGGTTGTAATTACAATGAAACACTGTGTGGGACTACTGGCATTATCACAAAATCACAGAATGGTTGAGATTGGAAGTAACCTCTGGCTGACATTGGTCTAAAATAGCTATTCAGGGAGGGCCACCTAGAACCAGTTGCCTGGTCCCATGATTTTTTGTTATCTCCACGGTAAGAGGCTACAATGTTTCTGGGAATCCTGCGCTCAGTGCTCAGTCAACCCTCACAGTGAAAGCAATTTCTCAGTTTCAGAGAAAACTCCCTGTGTTTCAGTCTGTGCCAATTGCTTCTCATCCTGTCAGTGGGCACCTCTTAAAGCAGTCTGGTTTTACACTTGCACTTCAGATATTTACATACATCAGCAAGGTCCCATCTAAGGCTTCTCTTCTCCAGGCTGGTTCAGTAGAACTAGAGAGCTCTAGTTCACTCAGCCTTCCTTTGGAGTACTCAAGTCCATCACTCTTCTGGCCTTTCACTGGCCTCCAGAAGATACTTCTTTTTTGCTCTGGGAAGTTCAGAACTCATCACATAACTCCAGTTATAGCCTAAACAGTGCTGAATAAAGGGGTCCCTTCCCCCAGCCTGCGGTCAATGCTTTCCCTGGTAAAAGGAAAATACATTTCTCAAGACATCATTAGCCCTCTTTTTGACAAAGTCACATTAGTGATTCGTGTCTGCCAGGTCCCTGACAGCCCTTTCTGCCAAGCTTCTTTCCAGATCAGTGGAGAACCCTCTGATGTGTAAGACTCCATCCTTAGGTGCAGGACTGTGAAAAATAGAAAAGGTATAAAACTCGCAGAAAGCTGTGTGAAAGCAAATCTCAGGATGGAGAAATGCAAGAATGCTGAAGATGCAAAGACAAGAAACAATAGGGCTGTGAGCTGTGTAGAGATAGCCCTCAGGAAAATATGTTAAACAAGACAGTAGAAATACGTAAGCTTAATAATGAAGCTTCATCCATTGTTTTAAGCTATTGCAAGCAAGTATTGTTCAAAGCAAGACATATGTGTAGCTTTATTAATCAGCCTGAGCAAACACTTGTCAGCTTGTAATATTATGCTATTGGCTAAAAAGTCATTAAAAGACTTTGTAACAAAAGAAACTTCATCAGCTGTTGTGAAGCAGCTGAAGCTGTTTCCATCTCCCTTGCTTGGCTTTGTAAAATGAGACTGATAACTGTGATAGAATAAAGCTTTGAGACAGCTGCTCCAGCAGGTCTGTCCCATTGTTTGTGTACATAGACATACGTAAATATATGTTTTGGTTTAATTTAGTTTGCCAATTTTAATATACTCAATTTCTCTTTGAGATAAGATTTAGGAGCAAAAACAAGGCAGGCCTAAAACTTAAAAGGGTATCAAGAAGAAATTTACTAATAACACAGAGAAAATAAGAAATTTGGAATAAGATTTCCAGATCACTCCCTCCTCCCCCCCACCACCTTTCACCTTTCTTAACAACAAGATACAGACACTTCAGTCAGTCTTTCACTTAAATAATCATTTCAGTTCACTCTAGAGAGAGAAGTTCCTTCATGTTTTGGCCATAGGGTTCTTTTCCAAGAGAAGAATAAAGTTCTCTTGTGACTTCACTTTCACAATTTGTATCCGCCCCAGAAAATCTGCAAATCATGGAAACTCTTTCCATCTTCACAGTCTTTCCAGAGTTGTGTTATGGGTCATGCCAATTCATGGGGTATTACTTCTAAGGGCAAGCTGTTCAAAAGCAAAAGTTCTCTTCATCTCTTTTTCCCATCAAATGTCTCTATTCATCTTTCCATTCTCCATAAGAGACCCCCATTCCCTCAGGGACAAAGAATCCTTTTCTCAAACACTTCAACCCTCCCATGTATTTTTCTACAATTTATAGGAATTTTCAGTGTCATGCAGTTCACCCCATAGTTTACAAAAAGGTTTTTCACCCAATATATTTACAGCGTCTCTTCAGTCTCTTCCCATTTGGAAACTTGGCTCTTACTTCATTAATTTTAGTATACTTTCTGCTTTATTCCTCTCATTCAAGGGAGATCAGGAGATCTGCAGTCTTATATGAGCACTGGAAGGGTTAAGATTGCACACAGAAGGTGAAGCAGCTGAGCCAGGCCATGCTGGAGATGTGCCAGGTCACACAGGCTGCGTGGGGGTGGCTGGAATGAAAAACTGCAGAGCCCAACAAGCAAATGCATGGGGGAGGGGCTCGGCTGGAACAGAGCCCAGCTGCATTTCCCCCAAGTTGCGTGGGCCTTACCTCTTTACAAGCCGGAAGTTAAAAGAGAATGTTTTCACTTTTACTGATGTGATTCATGGAGGCGAAGTAATTTTTAATAGGTTTCCCAGGCTGTCATTATTAGATCAGCTTTCCAATTGGTCCCAGCCACTCACAGAGGAAGTTCTCATAGAGAAAAAACCTTTGTGTGTGTGTGTGTGTGTGTGTGTCTGTGGTCCTCCATGCCCTCCTCTTAGATGACTTAATGCAAAACCAGCACAATATAAAATAAGAGAAAAAATATATCCCAAGAAACCCAACACAGGATGTTGTGATCGGTGACGTCTCTTTGAGTCTGATATCACTCACTGCACAGCATTTGGTGGTTTTAGAGTTCTTGTTTTCCAGCTTGAGCACTGAAGGAAGAGTCTGAAGCTGTTTTCTGAGGTTTCCAAGGCTGTTTATTCTTTCTTATCTAAGGAATTCTTTCCCTGACCTACAGAGGTCTGTCCAGCAGGTCAGTCGGAGGCACACTGCCTGCCCTCTGGGCAGGTCTTATCTTTTATACTATAAATTACGTACATGATGTTTACAATTACTTTCCAATACATGACACTTACATTGCACTGTCCAGCTTTCTCCCAAGCCAATCCAGAAGTGCCATCCTAACCCAAAAGATGGATGCCACAAAAAAGAAGAAAGAAAGACGTATCACGCCCAAATTCCTCCATCTTGGCTCTGGATCCCTTATTATAAACAATTTTATAAATTCACTTTTCTACCTTCTAACAATCTAATTTATGCTCTACTTATTTTTTGTGACTTGCAATTCTTCCTGTAATGATGGTAATTTTTCCCAGGAACTGAAATCAAATCCACAGGGGTCTTGGGCACTGTGCCAAGGCCTCTGAGCCCCCTGCCCAGGTCTCAAGGTGTCCAGGGAAGCCATGGGAATATCCTGGATTCCCACAACAAGACTTTGCTCTTCTCCTTGTAAATCATTGTGAGGTTCCAGAAGGCACCTGCCTTCATCTTGTTGAAGTCTGTCTAGATGTCAACATGACCCTACCAGCCACTTCTTCCAGTTTTGCATCATCAGCAAACTTACTGAGGGTACAGTCTGCTCTCTCCTGTAGATCATTAGTGAAGTTGTTAATATAGACCTCTGATATATACCACTAACTACTGGCCTCCAACTAGACTTTCTTATACTGATCAGCCCTCCAGGCTCAGCCATTAGCAAGTTTTCGTCTCACTTCACTTTCTGATTATTACAGCCCATATATAAAGAGTTTGTCTACTAGGATCTTACAGGAGACAGTGTCAAAGCCCTTGCTGAAGCCCAGGTATACAATATCCCCTGCTCTCTCCCCTTGTCTACCAGGCCAGGCATTTAATTATAGGCTGGTCCAGCATGACTTCACCTTCAATCCATGCTGAGTACTCTTGGTTATCTTCTTGTTACCCACCTGCCTAAAAATTTTTCACATGTCTAGTTATTCCATCCCCTTCCCAGAAACTGAGGTAAAGCTAATTGGTATGTTACTCCCTGGGTCCTCCTTCTTGCTCTTCTTCAAGATAGCAGAGATATTTGCTTTCCTTCAGTCTTCAGGCACTTACCTCAGTGCCATTATTGCCATGACTGATTAAGGATTATCATGTGTGGCCTGTCAATTCCAAGCAGCTCCCTCAGCATTCATAGGTGCATCCTATCATGGTTTTATGTTTCTTAATTTTGCTTAAATATTACCTAATCTGAACCTGATCCAGCAAAGGTGCATCTTTGATCCAGGCCTTCTTCCAGTCTCTGAGTCTTTCTAGTAAAGGCTGACATAAACAAGATGTTCAGTGCCTCAGATTTCCATGTCTTGTGTATCCAGGTCCCCTTTATTACTAACCAATAGGTCCACATTTTTCCATCTTTCTTTTATTCCCTGTGTACTTGGAGAAGCCAGTCTTGCTGTCTTTGACATACCCGGCTACATACAATTTCATTTAGGCATTAACTTTCCTAACTTTATCCCTGGTTGCCTTATAAATGTTCCTGTATTCCTCCTAGGTCACCCAACCTTGCTTTTATCCCTTGTATTCTTCCTTTTTTATCTGAGTTTATTTAGGAACTCATTGTTCATGCACACTATCCTCCTGGTATTTTTGCCTAACTTCATGTTTATTGGGATGGGAGTCTCTTGTGCTTGAAGGAGCTAAGCCTTGAACATCAACCAGAATTCTGAGGCCACTGTTCCCTCCAGGGCTTTATCTCATAAGACTTTTCTTAAGTTTCTGGTGCATGAGCTTGCTTTTCACCTTCCTCACTCCCCCAAGAATCCTGAATTCCACCATCTGGTGGTCTCCACAGCAAAGGCTGTCTTTGGTTTTCACATTCCAGATGAATACATTGTTGTTAATGATTTAGAGGAGCAACAGATCACCTCTCCTTGTGTCACTCAAGAAAGATTATCCTGAATATACTCCTCGGTTCCCTGTGTCCTACTGTATTGTCCCTCCACTAGATACTGGGGTGTTTAAAGTCCCCCATGAGTACCAGGGATTGTAGACATGAAGCCGTTCCTTTATGTCTATAGAGACTCTCATCTGTCTGTTCTTCCAGGTCATGTGTCCTACAGCAGACACAGACTGTAATGCCACCTTTACCTGTCTTCTCATCATAAATCCTAAACAGTATATTCTGATTTGTCTCATCACCCATTCCCAGGCAGAGGAGACAAATCCTTATATTCACATCTTAACCTTCGTAAAGAGTCTCTATCTCTCTGTTGCAGCATGCTATTCATTAAATTCAATCCATTTCAAGTCTGTCACTGAAAGAGATGTCACAGACAGCCCAGAGCAGTTTCCAGGCATGACTAGTTTGTCTTGAATGTCAATAACTGATAACATACCACTGAGACCAGAGCAGACTTCCATGAACACTACTGGGATCATGCATGAACAGCTGCAGTGTAGGAAAATGTCTGTACAGAAGATTTTGTAAAATCAGTCTTCAGTTCTGAAAAGAAATAAATAAGCCTTAGACAAATGAACAACAATAACAAAAGTCACAACACAAAAGAAATGAAAGAACTGTAAATTCAGTGTGGGTCAAATTGCAAATTGCCCAAGCTAAGCCTAAAGATGAGAAAAGAAGAAAGACCTATGAAGACTAATTTACCTAGGACATAGGAAAATTTAAACCTGCGAAGACAGCACTATACCACTGATACAGGCATTTGTCATGGCAGAATTACAGATGGGGACATCTGGAGAATGGCCAGCTCTGACAACATCCAAGACCTTAACTGCCATCAAGGTGTGATAACTGTTATAGGCCTGTTTGTACCTCACTTAAGTCAGTACTTTTGCATATGTTTACACAAGAGCATGTGGTGGAAACCAGTGCAAAAGAAAAAAACAAAACTAAAGACTTTAGGGTGTTTTGACCTTCACTTTCAGTTCAGGCACTTTCCTTTTAGTGAAACCACTTGTCTTAGACAATATGACATTATACAGTCTGGGAACTGCCCTGATTAAATAAGAGTAATAAAGTTAAATCTACATCTGTAGAAAAATGCTATTTATATTATGCATCTCAACAGTTACAAGACTTCACTAGTAACAGAGATTGGTTGACAGATTTTCTTGTCAAAGTCCTTCATTGTACTAGCAAAAAATCAAAATATTTGTATGACGGGATGCTCTTAATATTTTTTCACGCTAATATGTTCCACCAAGACACCTGCTGCTCAGGACAGATGACCAAGAACTAAGGAAATGGTGCTGTGTACAGAACTGATCATTATTTCACTAACTGCAATGGGTAAAAATTCATTTATCTTCGTGAACACCATAAACACATCTGCAGCTTGCCATATTCTGACAGAAGAGACCACCTTTCACAATTACCTAAGTACAGGTGTATATAAAAACACAAAGGCATTAGAGTGCTGATCCAGATCTTGCTAAGTCTTATGATCACACAGGTTATCTCTTCAAGGCCTGTAATATCTACACGAACACATCCCCATATACAATATGTGTATTTCTATGTTGTCTGGTAGCCATGTGACAAGAATATGTCAAAGTGACTGCTTTTTCTGATCTTTGCAACTGCTGGTCCTAAATTCATTTACGTGACATTATGAGCCAGGAATGGGTACTTGGTGAAACCTTACCAGGGACCAAACCTTGAAGCTATTCTGTTTTCTTAAAGCAGGAAGTCAACTTTCTAAAAGAAGGAAATGGATAATGTAAGGGTACGTGGATAGGATGTGTCTTCTCCTTGACATATCTGGTCAGAGGCTTTCTCAGTGCAAAGCCAAGTAATGAGAAAAAGAGGTCATGAGCAAGAACACACAAAAAAATCATAAGAGAGGCAGTGATGGGAACAAACCTGGGCAGCCACACTACTTGGTAAGGATATGTGAAATGTGATGATTTTCTTTTTCAATATGACCATATGACTAAGCACCAATTCAAATCTGGATTATAAGAACACAGAGAGACACAACATTCTGAGACATAAAGCCTGACCAATTAGCATTAGCAAAGACAATTATGAGAAATAAACTTTGTCAGTTGCATTTACTGATAGGCTACCAAGAAACTGCAAACTGGGACTTTGCTACTGACAAAGACAAAACTTCAGGACCAGGATGGAATACCAGGGGGGATCTGATGGATGATCCAAGCAAATGGATGAGGGGCAGGAGAAGCAGGTAGAAGGACGGTAGAAGGAAACATGTCCAAGTGAGTCGACTGTAATACAGGCTTCATTCATATATTTGTCTGGCTGAACCCTGGGACTGATCAGCAGAGTCTGTCCTATCTTTTTATATCTTCATATGAATATTTTCTTAATTATTTTATTAACTATCTCTCAGTGTAGCCTTACTTTCTATTCTATAGGAATGTGTAGAGTAAGTGACCACAAGACTTGCGTGTGAGTGAAATTTGATACCAACTACTAGAGGCAGACTAGAGTCAGAGGGCTGTGGGCACACCTGGCCTGGTGTCTGCTACTGGAGCAAGTGGGACCTTTTAGTCTCCAGCCACCGGCATGAATATACTATATGTTCTTGAATATGAGATGACTGGCATTAGTAGGCAGGCAGGTTGGAGTAAGTGAGCTCCAGAGGTCCTTTCCAACCCTAACTACTCAGAATCAGAGATTTTGATTCTTTGAGGTGAATGAGGGGTTCAGTGCTGGCAGCTGCTTTGGCACTACAGGCAAGTGTGCCTGGCACTGGCACAGTGTATCTTCCCCAAACTTGTACATGTCCATTCTCTGGCAAACTTCAAGTCAAATAACCAATGGCCTGGGAGGCCGCAGGTTTGCATCAGGGTATGAGGCTGGTTCTAAGAAACAAACCTTGGAACCAACGCTCAAAACTACTTTTTCTGAAAAAAGTTAATACAGAGGTTGATGCAAATACCCATGCAGGTTAAGGTCCGAAACTAGCTTTTGAAGTAAGCTCATTGTTAAGTGCTTAATTTATACAGCATCCTGTTCTCTATAGCTGAGGATATTTATTAAATAATTTTAAAACATACAATAATGGCTTTTAATTTAACTCCACAGGTGCTTGTTTTACGTTACAAAAATGTATCATGTGTGCACCTTTTGGGGGGGTTGGTTTTGCTTTTGAAGTAGATACGGACATGCATATATGCTGAACCTTGATTTTTTTCAAGTACTTACAGAATTTTAGATTGTACTTTGTGTATGTGGCAGGGGTATGGTAGCAGAGATGTGCATAGGGCTGCAAGGATGACTTTGTGAGGAGACACCAGAAGCTGCCCCCATGCCAGAGTTGACTACTCCAGGACCAACCTGTGGGTGGCCAAAGCTGTGCTAATCAGTAGTGTCAGCAGTTGGTGATAACATATTTAACATGGAGAAAACCACTGCAACAGCAGCTGTGAGAGAGAGCAGTGAACATACTGTGAGAAAAACAGCTCTGCAGACACCAAGGTCAATGCAGAAGGAGGGGCATGTGGTTTAGATCCTGGGGAAGACTTTGTTGAGGCAGCTGTGCCCCTGCAGCACATGGAGACAGAAATCTATCACGGTAGAGTAGAAATCTACCTGCACTCCATGGAGGATTCTATGGCAGAGCAGGTGTGACTCAAAGCAAACTGCAGCTCATGGAGGACTCATGATCTCGGCAGGATGCATCCCATGGAGAGGACGCCATGGAGGAATAGGTTTTCTGGCAGGATCTGTGGTCCCATAAGGGGCTTACATTAGAGAAATCCAATGACCTGTGTTGGAGCAGTTATTGAGGAGCCTGTGAGAAGGACATAAGGGACCAGTTCATGAATACGTTTCCCATAGGAGGAACCCCACAATGAAGCATAGGAAGAGAAGTAGAGATGCAGTGCTATAAGCTGACTATAACATTCGTTCCACATTCTCCTTCACCAGTTAGGGTGGAGAAGTTAGAAAGAATGAGTGGAACAAAGACATTTTTAGATTGCTCTTACTTCTCATTATTCTACCCTGTTTCTTTTGAAGAAAATAAAGTACCCTAAGTCAAGTCTGTTTCATTACAGTAATTGCTGAGTTTCCTCTCTGGCTTATTTTGACCCACAAATTTTCATTGCATTTTCTTCCCCCATCCTGTTGAGGAGGTGAAATGATAGAGTTTGTGGGCACCCAGCAAATAGCCAGGATCAACCTACCCAGCTGTGGTGCTGAGGCTGGACGGGACCTCTGGAAATCCTCAGTCCAACACTCTGGTCACTGAGATCACATTACTCTCTGGATGTGTCAGGTCCTGTGTATCTCCAAGAACGAAGACTCCTCAGCCCCTCTAGACCATCTGTTCCAGTACTTGCCCATCAGGGAAAGAATTTGAAAAAAAAAAAAATTTTCTTCTGTTTCACTACAGTGTCCTCTATTTCAGTTTGTGTCCATTACTTCTGAGAAGTGGGCCCTTCTTCGTTCCTTCCTATCGAATGTTGATACACATAGGTAAGTGCCTGAGTGTTCTCTTCTCTGAGCACTTCCAGCTCTCTCATCCTTGCATCATGCTTCAAGCCCTTAAAAGCCACATAGATGTGTCTCATCAGGGCTGAATGAAAAGGATAGGATCACCTGCCCTAACCTGCTGTCCATAATTTCCTAAGGGAGCTCAGGATGCTATTTGCCTTCGCTGTCATATAGTGCATTGCTACCTTATGGTCAGTTTGCTATTGACCAGGACCTCAGG
>WBND01000328.1:546435-570498 GCA_013398595.1 Tychaedon coryphoeus
CTTGCTGCACCCCAGGGAAGAGAAGAAGAAAGGCCTCTGTTTTCAAAGATGAAGAGAGCTTTTGTTTGAACTATTATAATCCTTAAAGTGTGCCCCATAAGTTGACATGGTCCTCAGTAATGATTGTGAGAAGACTGTTAGTCGAGGAAGGGATTTTTACACAGTGATCAGATTTCCATTCTCCTGGGTGGCTGATTCACTGTGACATCAAGGCCACGAAAAAACTGTTTCTTGTGGAGAAATCTCAATAGATTGAAGAGAGAAACTCCTCTCCCAAGTAAATTGGTGAAAAACTGTTTTTAGAGATGGTAAACTGACTTGTTTCTGTACATGGTTGGTGTAAAAGAAAAGAAGTCATGGAGGGAGGAGAATTGTTATGAAAGTTGTATTCTGATTATTTTTTTTTTTAGTTTCTAGTAATAAAGTTTTTCTTTGTACCCTTTAAAGTTTGAGCCTATTTTGCCTTCCTCCTAATCCTATCTCACAGCAGGAAATGAGTAAATAAATCTAGCAGCTGCACTGGCAATTTGACCAACACTAATTTCATGACATAAATTGGTGCATTGGCTAGGAAATATCAAATTGGCAAACCAAACCCACTACACTGTATCCTAAATTATGTACACTAAGCATAACTGAAGTATTTAATAGGACTTCAAAAACAATATTTTAAGATGTGACACAAATTTTTTCAATGTCTTCTGTACACAGGAGTGAAAGAACATTTACTGCATTTTAAATGCTATGCCTAATGCAAGGAGATGGGACATTAGGTGTTTTCTGTCTCACAAAGAAGAGATGATGTTGTAATATTATAGCATGCATTATCAAAAGCCTTTTCATTTAAGAAAGTGCTTTTAAAAACTCCTCCTCTCCTCCAAGTTCCTTAGATCTCTTAGGTTTAGGACTTTGGTGACTAGAATTCATTTCAACACCTAAAGTTTATAATTCTGTGTGTGCTTTTTTCTGAGATTGTTCAATAATATGCTGATGAAAATGATCATATTCTTGCAGAAATTATTCTTGTTTTCTGGTTTATTTATTACTACAGACAGAAATTTCTGTGTCTTCATCTTTAAAACAGTTTTTTTTGGGGGGAGTATGGGGGCAGCCGTTGCAAACAAAACAGAAGTTTTGGACAAGTTTTATTGGGCAGACTCTCTTGATAACTCAAGGGTTTCAGAAAAGGCCACATGACTTCAAAACTCCCTCTCAAAGGGGAGCTCAGGGGTGACTGGATCCAATCCTAATCCCAGACATAGTCAATCCTAGACATAGTTTGTATCTAAAGGATAATACAGCTGTAATGGAGACTTTATACAACTTTGTCCAGGATCAAGGATTGCACTCCAAATATACGTATATTAATAAAATTAATTAATTATTAAAATTTATGATAATAATTAGACAAATACTTTAATCAGTGATATTTGCTGCATAGTATATGCAGCTATAACTATAGTATAGTGCACTATTTATTGAAAAATATCGAAGCAATGATAGCAAAGCTAGCAAAGTAATTATTGCGTAGAAGTTGATGCTACTTACCTATACCAATGACCATTGGCACAATGCTTTTGGTCAGCCTCAAGAAATAATGTTTAGAGACATTCCCAGTCAAGGGAGGAAGCTCCACACACAGTCCAAGACAGGGTGTGTTAGAAGTGCCTGCCATTGAAAAGTGGGCCTGGGCTTTTCTGGAATAAAGTGATTGACTGTCAGTCATATGTTTCTCGGCTGGCTATGTCAGCTCAGCAGCTTTGGATAAATTATCAGTACCATTACTTGTTGGTTCCCTTATCAGATCTGCCACACTTCAAGGGTGTTTTTTTCTGAAATATTGTTCTTCCTAAGAATATTTAACTTTGGGATTGATTAGTATATTAGTTTACAGTGTAAGATGTAACCAGAACTATGTATTTTAGTACCATCTTCATAAGGTGCTAACGTCAGGTGGGGCACTTTCTTATCTCTTCCATGACTCATCCCTCTGGGGCTGTTTCTGCTAACAGGCGATTAAGGTCTCACTGCATGACTCAAAAATTACATCATCTCATGGTGAGATGCTCCACCCAGGCAAAGGAACCAAGCATTCCTACCTGGATATAACCTTAGATTTGGAACACCAAGAGCAGCCCTAACTACTGGGTTCCCAGAGGACAAGAGCTACATAACCACCACTGGACCTTCAGAGAAAGATCAGACCCTTCTACAGGATCTGCTTCAACAGAACCACATCCACCATTTAATTGGACTGCTACCACCACCCTTACCAACAGGGTGTCAGGTTGTATCCTGACTCTGTCAGTTTAAGCCAGCGTTTTCTGCCTTTGTTTTAATTTTCCTATTAAATTGTAGTTCTGACAGAATGTCCCTCTGGTTTGTTTTCAGCCTAGTACAATAAGTCAGTCTGGTTTCAGCATTCCTCAAGACCAAAAACAGACCCCTTCATCACTGGTAACTTTTGTAAATAGGATAAAGCTCAAATTGGTTTACCCCAACTCCAATACTCACCTACTACAGGGTGAGTATTGTTCCACAGAATAAGCGGTATGGTCTCAAACACAAGGCCTGACATGGAGAGTTGGTATTTGGTAAAGAAGAGAGGAAGCAGCAAGCACTGGACTCTAATGATTCAAATTTAAAGAAGCTATGGCAACTTACTGTTATCCTACTAATGATTTGCTTTAATGGCCTGAGGGAGATACAGATTTTCATGCTTGCCTTTCTTCTGAAAGTATCAAAAAAAGGAGCTGACAGTATGAGACAAAGTATAACAAGGTAGAAGATACAGAAACTGCACAGCAAGTATAAAAAAACAATAAAAAAAAATAACTTCAATAAATGAGGCATCAAAAAGTTGATTCCAAGTACACGCCTAAAAATATTTCAGTGCTTCACAGCTGTTAGATTTCTGCTTTGCATGATGCTCTGTATTTGTTAAGCATAAGGATGGAATAAGGAAGGGAAGAAGGGGCTTTCTACTAACTGAACTTGGGAAGGTTTCCCCAGAAAAAATGGTTCTTGACTAGCTGTACAGACAAGACACAAAACTATCATATCCTGAAATTTATGGATGAATATTCCGGCAACTTGAAGATTTTATCATCATGCATATTGGTGCCTACCCCACTTTATTCAGATCTAGAAAATAAATGGAATTTTAGAAAATAACATTGTATGGAGAGCTAAAAAAAATCTGTACAAAAGACAAAACCTAGACTGTGTGAACTAAGTAACTTATATTTTAAGCTCATAAAATGTACCTAACATTATATTAAATCAGTGTTGGTATCAGAAGGCAAGAGTGCTGCCATAAAAATGGTACCATGACATGATTTTGCAGTGAGATACTAGTCCCTTAGTGGGATTTTTTTTTTCAAAATCAACATAGTCTCAAAAATTATCTTTATTCAAAGTTTTTCTGAAAGGTATCCAGCTAAAGACTCATTTTAAATCTATTTTACAGTCATACTTTACAGCTGTAATTTGTTTCACTTTTTCTTTCAAGAAAAAATTATCAAATCTCTTTTCTTAGTCGCTCATATGCAAAGTATTTATAGTAATAAGTGAAAAAGGATTAATCAATACATGTGATTTGTTATAAATTTTTAGATCTTAATTTTTAGATCTTCTCAGTAACAATGTTTTACTGGCTGATATGATACTTAATTTCTTTCCTGACAAAGTAACAAGAAAAGGATGAAATTTGTGCAAGTTGTCTTCTTCCCAATTAAGAATCCTAATTATTTGTTTAAATTATGCCAGAAATATCTAGAGGTTAATAATGGAGTGAATTCTTAATTTCAATTCTTTCTTGCCTCTTGACGTAGACAATATTCACTGTTAAACTTTAATTTGCTACATCAAATTTAATTCTTTGTCTTGAATCCAGAACTGTCTTTATGTTTGCTTAATGCTGCTTTTTCTATCCGGAGATATTTGGCTTACATTAAGAAAAACTATTACATAATTCACCTTGTGCTTCTTTAGTAACTATTTAGATGCCTGTCGACAAGAACACTCTGTACTCAACTGGCAAGTAGGTAAAATAAACCATGAGTCAGAGTCTCTTCTTGCTTACCACGATGCAAATTTGATATGTATTTGTTGAAATCAGTGAGATAACATTTCTGAAAAAACAAACCATCTATAGAATGAGAATTAATCTGACATTATTCTAGTATTATCAAAGTAATTCTTATACAGAGAATTCTGTTTTAGAAGTATATCTCTTGCATGGTTTCAGACTTTTCAAATAAATGTCTTAAACATATCTGTTTAAGACAAAATCTATGCCTTAGTCATTTTATGTCTGCACAGAGCATGGTATGACAGAACTGTGTTCTCACCTGAAACTTTCAATGGTACATTAATAGGCTTGCCAACAATAGTCTCAATGCAATCTATCAAGAGTAGAAGAAAAAAAATACTTTGCAACCTTTCAGGAGAACTTTGCCATTACAGAAGTCTCAAGACATCCTGTATCTGAAAATATTTTCTGCTATTCAGAAACTTTGCAAAAAATTAACCATTATTTTGGTGGGCCTAATTTCAGAGAACAAAATTAGCTGCATCTATTTTTATATGTGTTTTCACAGTTCCATTAGGGGATATTAAGCAATTGGAACAGTTCCATCTTTTAACTAAGAAACTGTTTATGGCAATGTTGTTTTATAGGTTGGATTAGGGAAGAAAAGAGTTTAAAAGCAGTACATTACGCTGTCTCATATTGAAGCAATTGGATTTGATTAATTTTCTCAGCAATAATGAAAATAAATGCCTATAGGATCCCAGTAACCTAAAAAAGAGTGGGATACAAAGGATTTTGTTCATCTACAGACATGTGCCAGATCTAATGCCATTAGGGAAAAAGAGCTCAATTCAATTTATGTGCTTGATCTAGGTTTGGTGGCAATTCATTGATACTCAGGAGTACGTATATCTTAGCATGTATGACAAATTTGTGGAGATGCTTGCTTGCTCATGGTTTACTGTGTGGTTACTGTGATACATTTATTTTGCTGAAAGGAAGGTGCCCAGGAAGCACAAGTTTGACTTGTCCTGGATGACCACAAAGAACTATCTGGCATTTCAGGATGGAGAGAAATCCCTTTGCTCTAACTGGTCACGAGCAGAAACAGCAGTTCTAGAAAAGACAGCATTCAGAAGGCTCACAGAAGTATAGGGCATTTCTGAAGCCAGCATGAGGTACAAGATTTTTAAAAAAGCTTCCTACGAACACAGAGTGTTCAGGGTTATCAAGCAGGAAACCACCAAAAGATGCCAAAATGCATCGAGCAAGCAGAGGGGAGGACAAGCCTGGCAACGGCAGAGCAGGCAGGTGACTGGGACTTCTTTTTAAGCGCCCTGTTTAGATCGTTTCAAGGCAGCACAAAAGGGTTTGCTATATTTCCAAGTCATTCTATTTTCATTTAGTATGAAATTGTTTAAATAAAGCAGAGATTTAGCAACAGAAAGGTCAGCACCAACTTGAGGGTCACAGGAGTCTCATCACAGTATATATCAGCAAGTGGTCTATAAAGAAACAAATCTTATGCAGTATAAAATTTAACAATTGGTTAATATCTTCATATCTCTGTATCACTACAGACCTCTTTCATATCTAAGAACTAATCGCACAGCTTTTTGTGCTTTAGGTCTACAAAATAGTGGTTAACATGAAGTAGTGGCTTCCCCCCCACATAAGTTTGCTTTTGTAAGAGTTTGTGGATATATCAGTAGTAGTGTCCAAGTTTAAAGAATAAAATGGGCTTTCCCTACCCAGATGTAATTGAAGTTGAAGAGTTGAAGAGATTGGGTGAAACTTTAGAAGGCCCACAAAGAAATGTACTGACTAATAGGCCATAGTTCTTTAGACGTGATGTTGTCTGTCTAGTGATGATTAAGTTTTGGGCAAATAGCGTCAGGGTCAAAACTTATAAAGTGTAACTTTGCATAGGAAATAGGTTGATTTTACAAACGACTGGGAGAAGCTATTTTAATCAGAAATTGTGTGAACAAGACAAATATGACTATTCTCCTGAGTGCTATCACATCCCACTTGTTAGTACAGACTCTGCCAAAATAAGATGTGTTATAATAGAGAGAAAAATAATAAGTCCACATTAAGTTTTCTTTAAGAAATAAAGTTCTGACTGTCCCCTGGGAACTTCTCTGTTCCAATCACTTAGCTGACAATATCTCCCTCAGTGTCCATTGTCTGAATCTTCTTATTATTCACAATTTGTATTATTGTAGAGCCAAAATTTTCAGTCATAGACAAGTACTTCATGAAAATAAGCATTACACATGCATTACCAAAAAGATTCCCTAAAGAGCTTCCATTCTAAACACCAAACTAGGAACAAGGGATCTGCCTATTTAGTTCGAAGAGAATTTTAGTTCGCTTTCAAAAGACTCTGCTAAGAATCTGTAGGCAAGAGGAAAGCCAGTCATGGGCAGTAGGAAAAAAATAAAAAGCAGAAGATAGAATGAGTATCCTCTGGGAATTTTTTACATTTTTTCATCCTGCCATTTTGGGAGCCATTTATAAAGATAATTTTAATGTGCACAATTATCACAGAGGCGAATATTGCAGGTGTCGGAGAACCCTTTATGTGCTTGCAATGTAATTTTTATTATGGATATGAAAAATGTTATTAAAGAAGCCTGTCAGATATGATAACATTTAAAACTAGTTTAAAAAAAGAGACTCATTCACATCAACACTGAACAAAGAACCTGTATTTCATAAGCACTGACTTATGGGGAGCTTAGCCCCACAGAGAGATATGTAACAGAGAGATTGATGGAGTCTGCAGCCAGCAGGTATAACTGGTTCTTCAAGTAAATACTAATGAGCCTCTACTAAGGCTATGGGAAACACCAAGAGTAAGGAAGGAAATATTCATGTGGTCTTTACCTTTTGGTATTTATGTGTCTGTCTGCTATTTATATTTTGGCAAAATATATATGTGTCACTACATGTCATCATTTTACTTAACCTCCAAAAGGAAAATCATATAGACAGGCAGTCCTTCTGAAAAATGGCATTTAAACACGTAGATTTTGAGTGGACTGAGCTAATTCAACCTCCCTCTCAGACTTTCAATGAAGGGAAATGGATTGAGTGAAAGGGAATTTTAAGGGCACAGCCTTTTATGTTCTGTTATGTAAATGTATCTCAAAGAAATCCTGATAAGAGCTTGTACAGGAGTATTTTAGGAAACTATCATTCATTAGGAATAAAATTTCATTTACTAACAAAGACCCCCTATATCTGGGTTTAGGAGCCTTCTGAAGTTGAAAAACGTATCACAGGATGTCTAAACTAGAAAGCGCATAATCACCAGCATTAAAGAAAACCCAAGTATTAAATTCTGCCTTCTGTAAACCAAGTATTAATCACCTGTATCAGATACTCTCATTACTGTTCAGCACCACTATTTTAAAGGATCCATAAACTCAGAGACTTTATCAATTTGTCTACCAATCCTTCAAGTACACCTCACCCAGAAAAAAAAAAAAACCAACAACAAAAAAATTCTAGCACTTGACATAAACTGATGACGCAGTCACTTGTAGATTTTGATACAGTTCCATAATGCACCAGTGATATCATCTGCTGCTTAGATTTCTCTTCCACGGATCTCTGGCATAAAAAACAATCTAATCTGTGTCTCTGTAAAGCTCAGAGAATAACTGAGCATAAACTTAGAAAGTAAAATCCAAACTTGATGCTCCCAGATGGATGTTTCAAACATGGATTTGGATGAAACACTGCTTATCCTGGCTATTGACAAATCTTTCAATTTTCCATTAAATTTTCCATTTGAAAAGCAGAGAAAATATTAACAATCTTTCTTTGCAAAGAACGGTTAAAATTTAGAAGATACTAAATAACAACCGCAAAGTACCCCAACGCTACAAAGAGAGGATGACATTGATAACTTCAAGCCAGAAAAAGGTCTTTCATAATTATTTTTACTTTATATTGTAATAACAATAAAATCACTGAAAATAGTGTTCATAGGTGCAACGTGTTTTAAATAAATCCTACAAATTCTAGATCAAAAAGGTTTTGATTTAGGGAAAGTGAGCAGTGCCCCAGAATATTTAATCTTAGAATTACACCCATACATCTGTGAAAGAAAACAGGTCTATGTAATTCATGTAGTATATCAGAAGAATTTACAAGAATTAATCTTATATGCATAAAAAATGGTTGTCCAATAAATGGCTCACAGTCTACAAATCTAGAATTATTCACAGAGATTTTTTTCTCCCTTAAAATTTGCTCATGGGGTAGGTGTTCACTAAAAGAGAGAGCTAGTCAATTATGCACTTAACTGTAGTTTCTCACATGGTCATTGTTGTTTTGGTAATGAGTATAATGCTACTAGTCAGATATAAATAAAAGACTATTTTTCTAAAATTTTCCCAGCAGAAAAGTAAATGACAGGTTATTTCATTTGAAGGAGACAGTTCAGAACTATGTTATTTTCTAGAAAATGTTATTACACAGTAGAATGAAATATCACTAAAATTATTTGGAAATACAGAATCCCTGAAGCTACATTTTTCAAACAAACCTTCTGCACTGAACTGAGGCATGTTGCCTAAATCTACCTGTAGATAGTACAAAACATCTGATATGCAAATACTCACAGGTGGCAGATTTTTGCATTCTCATTTCCAGAAGATAGAGAAATAAAATTGCATCATACTCTCTAAAGAAACATACCTTAACATATTTATAAAGAGATGCATTATTTGTCCAACAAGTAATTTATTGCATTTGATCCGAATTTTGTAATAGGCATCTGTCTGTTTTGTTTATTTGTTTTTTATTGTATTAACTAACATGTAAACAGAGCATCTACATTACTGTTCTGTCTATGAGCAGGTTTTGAACTGAATTATCTCCATTACCTCTCTTTGGAATACAACACATAGGGAGATTGTAGCTGGAAAACTGCATTCAGCTGGTATTAAGGGAAATCAGAAGATATGCTGCATCTGCTTATGAAAATTCAGAGCATGGATGCAATCTAGAATCAGTCAGAAGGAAATTCATGAAGACACATTGTAGATGTCAGATTCTCAGCATTAGTCTGCTTTGCTCTGCAGTTTTACCCTAATTTGCATTGTGTTCCTTGGTAATGAAGACATACCAGAGACTGCCTCCTTTAGAAGAGGCTTAACCTAGAAATAATTTAGAATGAGAAGCAACAGCTACAGCTACTTTTTTATCTGTATGTCAATTTCTTTATCTAGAGAATTCATCTAATTTGGCATAGAGATATCATTCAAAGCTGTCACTCAGAAAAGCAGGATTGTTGGCAAGAACAAGAAATTAGAAGTGATCAGTGTTACTTTCCAGACAAACAATTTTTTTTTATTGGGAGAATTCTTGGATGTATGCATGGGTTGTGTAGTAACTGAAGGTAACATGATTGCATAGGAACCAAAATTATATATATTTACTTTAGTTTTCATAAATGTCTAAGTTCGTGAACAAAAATGAGGAGTCAGTATTTCTGAATTTGCTGAATTGTTTACATGCAGAGAGACTGGACTCACAAGGACTCGTCAAATAATATTGATGTGGAAAATTTCAAGATGAAATACAGTGAAGGCAGTATTTAATTTTTCAGCCTTTAGCTGTCCCTGTAGTCAGACTCCAACCCAATGACAGGAGAAAATTCCAAGCCAAGCAGCTGAACTGTGTGAGATAAAGTGTGGTTGAGCAAATCATGCATTCTTTGTGGTACTATTGATTCTGTGTTTACACAGATCATTTAAAGAGAAACCTCTTTTTGTGACAGACTGACATTGTTTTAGACCTAGTGGCTCAGGGATAGAGCCAAAAAAATTCTGAAGAAATTACTTCTTTTCTTTCCATAGAATTGACATCAAATGGAGTATTCTCTCAATAACACAAATGGTTAAGTAGAACTATAAATTAAGAATTTGGTGCATTTCAAAACTCTCTTAATATATGCATTACTAAACCTTGGTGTTCTCTCTCCTTTTAACTCTTGTAGAACACAGATGTGAGAAAGCATGAGTATTTTCAATCATTTTTGTTAAGGCAGTACAGGCAAACTCTGTGGTGTGTCTCAAAGTAATGATGTATAAACTTATTCCTGTTTCAGTTTTACCTTTCAATGTGCTATTCCAGGTATCATGGTTTCCATGCTGTGATTACTCAATACTCCTGCATTAAACACACAAATATACATTGACAATGCAAATTTTTTACCCAAACAGCGTGTGGATGGGTTCCACTACTCTGTCTTCCAACATACAGCTTCAAAATAAGTGGAGAAATGGCTATAAGTTTCAAGTGAGTAACTGCAATTTAAGTGAAAAGGCTACAGTACTTCTAGCACTTCAGCATCTCTGCCTAACACTTTTTTACATCCCCTTCTTTCTTTCTTTTCAGGTGTTATTTTTTTAATTATGAAACATTTTTGTATGTTAATAGACCTCGTAAAAATACTTCATGAAGGGGTTATTGTGAGCCAATATGCTGTGAGTCAATGATACCATGCCTGACCTAAGGTAATGTATCGTAGGCCTTTCATTTTTAATGCATGAGGACATTTAGTTACCATGGCTATAATTACCATAATTTTACACCTATTAATTTTGTCTGTAGCATTAATTTCCATAATCTAGAATTTGAAACAAAAACATGATCTTTGCTTTGTTGCTGGCAAGAACAGAATTATTATGAAACTTCCAAATGTCATTTTTCTCCCTTCTTTGCTGAATTTCTCCAGACACTTTCCTTCTTATTAAATTCAAACATCTGTGAAATGGCCAGACAGCAAGAAGATAAAAGCAAATGTGAAGCAACCTTCATCTATGCTGAACAAATAGTTTATTATAAACAGGTTTTCCAGTTGAAGTTACAGAGCAAATTAAGAAATACCTAAGGCTATAATTTACTAAAAACATGTTTCTTAAATTTCTGACAGTTTCATTTAACTGACTAATTAAATTGGCTTGTAGGCATTTCAGTAACATAGTCTTATAACTGCACTATCATTTGGAAAGAAAGTGTAGTTGACTTTTCTGTGGAAGTATGTTAGCTATTTCCTGTCTCCCCCACTGAAGTGATAAGTATCAACTAGTCATACTTTATTGAATCAAATGAGAATGTGAAGCTTTAGTTAAAGCAATTTTTAAAATGCACATGCTAACAGTCACATGAGATAAAACATCAAAATGCGTGTTGCCAAGGAAAGTAAGTATTCAGAATTCAAATTTTCCTTTGGAGGTGTAATTTCTAGGACTAGTAAAGAAAGTTAGCATAATAAAATCAATATTCTCACTTTGAAATCAATCCAATATCACCTAACTGTAATAGCTAACATTCAATACAATCAAACTATATAATCATAGTTTATTTTTTTCTTTAAATTGGAATTTTACAGCATTTTAAAGAGTGCATTATATCTGTATGACATATGGATTCCAAAAATTCTGTAAACAAAAGGCTTTCAACTAAGAAATTTGGTTTAGATGAAAATTTAAAAATAATCCTTTCTTGTGTACATTACCTCACACAAAGAAATACAAGACATGAAATAATTTCTAGAACAGTGAAATTTATTCTTTCTCCCTGCTTTTGGGGATAAATAAAATTGTGCACCTTCATCATTCCATTGAAATCTTGACAGCTACTTCCAAAAATTTTGCAAGCATGCAGTCTATTGCTGCATCAGAAAAACTGTACCATGAAACATGCTACAATCTTGTAGAACTATAATACAGATTAAATCCTTGATAATGGTCAAAACATTTATATATTCTCTTTATTTCATTGAAAACAGCTTAGTATCTTGCCATATAAAAAGAGAAAGCACCTGACAAGTTTTAATAATGGTTTTATTTCCCTATAATGTGCTTTTGCTTTCAGAAAGAAAAAAAAGACAATGAAAGATAAAATGTTAAGAGCTGCAATTATGTGATTATTTTACAAAACAGTAGTTCTTTAAAGGGAATCATTGAAACAATTGTTGTGTATCCAAGGCAGGTCATAACAAACCAGAATAAGAGCAAAATATTTTTGTATGAGTAATAAAGGGATAGCTTTGAGGGTTTTCTTCATAAAAAACAAAGCAAAACAAAACAAAACAAAAACCCAAACAACAACAACAAAAAATTAAAATACCAAACATTTCTATTCCTGGATAAGACAATATTGTAGGCTTTGCATGAAAATGCAGCAAACATCATTTGCGTATCAACTGAGTTAATCAAATGATTCAAGCAAGATTCTCTGCAGGATAGCTATTTAAAATCCATTAACTAGAATTAAGGAAGGTAAAATGAACAACTTTTATTTAGCTATGTCATGATTATGTTAAAATCATTACAATTTCATTATTATTGATAAAAATGTAGTGCAGTTTCTGTTCCCCAGTCCAAAATTTGCCTATGCTCTTATGCCACTGTTTCGGTAGCCACAACATTTTCAATATTTTGTAATATAATGTTACAATACTATTTATTCTCCAGTAGCAGCCACTCAGTTTCAGTTTCATGTGCAAGAGTGCACATGACATATTTTATTCATCTTGAGCTGCAGTTCAACATGAGGGGAAAAACTGCTACGATTGCTGTTATTGCTGCCACTGCAGAAGATCACAAGAGATATGAGTTTAGTTCAGCTTAAGGGAATTGTGCAGAAAGCAACTCCAAGTCATCTTTGCTTCTCTCAACTCCAAACTTTGAGAGCAGACAGTGTAGGTTAGAGTGACTTTGGGGTGTTTGAAATCTCACCAGCTAGATACCTGAGGGCAGGGAGAGAACAGAGTATAGCTGCTCTGGCACCTGCAGCCTGGGTTGGTGCCTTCCCCCTACTCTGCTGTACTTGCCTCAGTTTCCTCTATATTCAAATATGAACTTGGTTAGTCTTTTCATGTGATGTACTCAACATGAGTCAAGTTGACTCTGCTCTCCTAAAATGGTTCATTTAGTGAGGATAAAGATCTCATTTTCTAGAGGAAATTAGTCTCTATCATAGCTACCTTTGAATATTGTATCAGATGTGATTTTCTAAGTATTGGCTTAGACAAGAGGCTCCTCTTGGCTCCTGGTATTCACTGAATCAGATTTGTCTAGAAAGGTTATTTTGGAACTTCTAATTAGAAGTCTGGAAGAACTCAATGAGACAAGACTAGACTAGAAGAGTTAAGTTCATCTGGAAGGGACCCTCAATGATCATCTAATTTAACAGCCTGACTACTTCAGGTTGACCAAAAGTTGGAACATTAAAGGCATTGTCTAACTGCCTGTTAAATAGCGACAGGCATAGGGTTATCAACCACCTCTATCAGAAGCCTGCTCCAGTGTTTTCAATTCTCTTGGCAAAGAAATGTTTCCTAACTGCCAGGTCTAAACCTCGCTGATGCCTCTGTACCTCCCCAGGCATCCTATCACAGGATGTCAGGAGGAGTGATCAGCACCTCCCTCTCCACTTCCCCTCCTCAGAAAGCTGCAGAGGGCAAAGAGGCCACCTCCTCAGCCTCCACAAATCCAGCTGAAGCTGTCAGGGGAAGGTATGCTCTCTGAGATTGCCCAATGATTCAATTTGCATGCAAGCAGATAATTGCCCGATCTTATATACTAGTGTTTCATTTAAGAAATCCGCTGCCTCTTATCTAAAAGGGGGTTTTTGATGGTTGGTTGAGGGGGTTTTGAGGGTGTGTATGGGGTAGATGCTTTTTGTTTGGGTTTTTGGGGCTTGATTTGACTAGGTAGTGGCTATTCATTATGTCAGTTCCACCAATTCTGATCACTGAGCTAATAAAGATTTTTACTTCCTCAAAATCTTAGCATTGGGAATACCTAAACTTCAAAGTCGAGTTGCCCCAGGATTTCGAGACATCTGCTTGGAGCCAGGAATCTTGACAGGACTTCCACCTCACTCCAAGAGACATCTAGAGAGGGGTAGGATCTGTTAGTGTTGATGTGTGGGAAAATGTCCAATGCCGCATTAGATACAAAGCTCTGAAGCTTTACTATCAAAGGTTTACTCTTCCCATCACTGAGAGTTATTTTCTCCCCTCAGACATCTACTGGCAGAGCTGTTTCCGAGCACACCTTGAAGCAGGCAGTGGAAAGCTCAGCTCAAAAATGGAAATCACTCTAAACACTCAGTTATGTAAACATCTGCCATGGAGTTCATGGCCACTAAGTGCACAAAGGGACTAAAATAACTGGGCAGTTACTTCAAACCAAAATTGTTAGAAACCTTCCACGTCCCAAGCAGATCACTCTAGTGCAAATGCAAGAACTTTGAGAAAATTTCATCCATATTTGATTCTACACATTATTCTTATTTCTAGTGTATTTATTCAAACTATAGATCTACACATTGTAATGATACTGAGAGATTACATATGTCCAAAAAATCCAACAAATGGGAGTTAAAATACAGTGAGTGTTATCACATAAAACAATAGTCTTCATTGTGAAAACCACAAGTAACTGGAAAGAGAGGAAATGTTTTGAGTAAAAACTCACCACACTACCCTTTTCTTACTGTTTCTCAAAGTTATTTGTTATAGATATAATTCTAGGGCACAGATCTTTGATCTGATCCAGTAGCGTACTTCTTGTACATTGTTTTAAATCTATGTAGTCTAAAAACAGATGCATCAGAAGCGAGAATATCTGCATTTTAATATACAGCATCTTTATGATACCTCATTACTAATAACACTTTATTTAGCTTTGATCATCTGATCATCTCTTTGCTGTCCTCATTTCTTTAATTTCACACAGTCTTTGTCCAGAGGTTCTTTGCTGATTTTATTACTGTAACTCCCTATATTTTATAATCATAAATGCTAAAATATGCCTTAATTCCATCTAGAAGTAGCTTAATTAAACCATAGAGCTGAAATAAATAAAAAATTCTTAAAAGCAAAGCAAATTTAAACAAAACATGAAAAAAAAGGAAAAAAAATTAGGAAAAAAAAGCCTGCATGATTTTTTTTTTATCCCAGTGTGTGAACAGGGCCTGAGAAATACTGTTTTCTGGTGAGAGTAACCCCACAATAACATTTTGTGCGAAGAGTGAAACAAACATATGTAATTGATGTAAATGCCTAGCATTTGTCCAGGGTCAAATCATGACAGGTACAACCTACTAAAATACCCATGTTACTATTCATAGATTTTTAAAAGTTATTTTGTTTCTTTCTTATGTCATGCATCAAATATTTCAAGCAAAAATTGAGAAGCTCTATGTTTCTTTTAGTCTTGAAGCTTATTTGTCTGATATGTTACTTATTAAGAAGAATTAAATGTGGTAAGGGATTAATGCATTGATCCTGATCCTTTTTTGAGGAGGTTGCAAAAAAGAAGAAAATCACTTTCCTGTCACTGCAACTAGATACAGAGAAAACAAAGCTAAAATATAAAGGCATGTGGTAAATAAATCCACTGACTTCAACAGTTTCCATCGCTATAATCTCTTAAAATATGAGTATTATTTATGCTTTTTAGTGTACAGTTTCTTCTGCTGTACCCTGCCAAGCTTTTGGCCTCCTCAGCTGTTGAGCTTGGACAACCAAAACAACTTAGAAAAAACCTCTTTTAAGACGCCCCAGTTAAGAGAAAAGAAAGCTAGTACTTCTAGAAACCATACGTATCCCATCTTGGTAACAGTATTCATCAACAGCTGATAGAAGGAGGGAACTCATTTAAGACTCCTCACACAAAGCAGATGAACCCCAGAGATAATTCTGTTATATAGACTTTGATCACAGTGCTTCATATAAAGCACAGAAAAGTTTCCAAAAGTTCACAATCTCAGAACTCTGCCAAACACATAGAACAACTGATGTATAAAAACCCATAGGGAAAGGAAGTAGATTGAGCCTTAGGAAAATGCCATTGTCTTAAGAGAGTTTTAAAATCTCCCAGAGCAACTAATTGCATACAATTGGAATACTGTTCTCACTTTTTCCATATTAGAGACTAAATGAAATGATGATCAGTCTGGCAGAAAAGTTGGTTACTGGGTTTGTGATGCAGAACCTGTTTTTCAAAAGCAACTGATGTGTGCTACATCTGCATATGCTGTTCTGATACTCTCCTGTTTGATCAGATTCTTGCTAGACTTTTACCTAGCAAACTCTCTCCTTATTTATGGCAGTTTCTGCTCCCATTTTCAGTTTTTAACAGCAACTGTTATAACAAAAGAAAATATTTGTTGACTGTTATTTTAAGTTTGCATTTATTGTATTTAATTTTTTAAAAAAAAATCTGTAAGCAGAAACAGAAATAATAATTTTCTGAATACAGGATTATAATACATAGACTTATAATTAGTAATACATAAATTTTCACTTTTTGTATAAGTTTATGTGCAAACAGACATATAAACGTATTTATGCCCATACATAAACACACACAGACATTATTTTCACATGAACACACAAACACCACATGTCTGAGTAAATACTGAGGAGCTGCTTTATATGTTTGGGGGTTTTTCGTTTGTGTTTTGGGGGGTGATTTGTGGAATTATAGGTAAAATGTGTCTCTGGAAGTGAGGGTGACTGATAAAAAGAGATGAGAGGAGTAGGGAAACTCACCCAACTATGAGTCTACTCAGGGCAACTACTGAATAGCAGACCAGGTGAAGGACCTCAGAGTCTTTCAAGCTCTGTTTTAGGTCATTCTGTTCCATTGCTACAGACACTGATAATGAGAATATCACACAATGAGGGAAACTGCATTTTGAACATGTATTTTACTACATAATAGGAAAATGGATATTTTGAAGAACACTATAATTAAGAGCACTTTATAAAATACATCAAAGAGATAATAGGAAGGATACATACTGTGTACATCTCAAGTGAGTTTGGAAAATTATGATCATTTTAACAGTGAGAAGATCCATGTGAATGCAGCTTTTAATATATTTTACCTGCTGCTTATACTTTTCTAGTTCGTTCCAAAAGAATAGCAGTCAGTTGCTAAAGAGTTCAAAACGCCAAGTGAGCTGTAACTAAATTGGCAATGAAGAATGACTTTGAGTCACTTCTACAAATGTCTGAAACTTCCTTTCAAAATTTAGCCACAAATAGAAGGAGGAAACCAACATAAGGCTTCTGACACAAAGCAGATGAACCCCAGGGATGTCTGCCATAGAGACTTTGATCACAATGCATCATATAAAGCACAGAAAAGTTTCCAAAAGTTCACAATCTCAGAACTCTCACAAACACATAGAACAACTGAAAAAGAAAAAAAAAAAAAAGGTAATTGACTACAAGCGGTCTGAAGAGAGCTAGAAAAGAGTGGGACAAAGAAATCCAGGTCACAAGCCTCCACCCTGGCATTCATCTCTCACCAATACATTGGAAAACACCCAAGGCACCAGCGCTTAAACAGACACTGTCATGGCACAGAAACCAGTAAAACAGAGCCAATGCTTGTTCAGCTGCATAATCCCTGTAGACTTTGATATTTTGCATGTTAAAGTTCTGTTACTAAGATACTTTCCTGTTGCTAATAAAACCTTTCAAAAGCAGTCCTTGTAGATGTTTATGAGGATGCAGTTTGTGGCTTGAATCCTTTTTTTGAGGGTTGCTAGTTTGTAAGTATATACAAAGGTGAAAGTATCTAAAGGTACCTATAAGGAACTAGTCTTAGTGGGAGAAAAGGGTGGAATTTTGAGTAATAGAAAAGAGACAGGGGCTGATGATGTACTAGGCATTAAGAAGGTGACGCCTTAAGTTTTAGCTTTCATATTTTCCAGATTCTGTACTGCATTAGTATCTAACTGAACTTCATATAAAGTGTTAGCAAGTTCTCTTCACAGTTTAGTTAGACAAAACAATCAGCTTCCAGCCAAGGACACCATTACAACTTCAGGCCCAGTAAGTGTAAACAACAGCGAATTGAGGAGAACAATCTGGGAGGATGGAACTTCATAACCTGAAGCTGTAATTGGACAATTAACCCCAACATGTAAATGGACCAATGGACCAAAACTTATAAAAGTGTGAAAATTCGTAGCCAGGAATCCATCTTGGGTGTAGCCTCAGCCAGGCTCTTGTACTGCCCAAGGTGTATCCTTTAAAGGCCTTTTAAATAAATATCTACTTTACTCCTTTAACACTTTCTAGCTTCTGTCCTAGGTTGCCTCTCAAGGCATCAAGGGGAATAGCTGTGATATATCTCTGTATTGCATTTTCATGGCAAGGTTTTCATAGGAAGGGCTTCCACAAGAGGACACCAGGAGCTGCCCCACATCCGAGAGCCAATTCCAGCTGGCTCCAAGAGAGGCTCAGTGCCAGCACAGAGGTTCTGTTGCAACCTATGTAGGAACATGGTGCAACAGATATCCACCCTGCAGTCTGTGGAGACTCCATGCTAGAGCATGTATGGGTGCCCTGAAAGAGACTGCAGCCTGAGCTCAAGCTGAAGCAGGCTCCTGACAGGAACTGCAGTCCATGGAGAAGCCCACAGAGAAGCAGATTTTCCGGCAGAAACTTTGGTCTATGGGGACCCACACTCTTCCTGAAGAACTGCAATCCAAGATCCATATTGGAGACATTTGTGAAGGACTATATTCTGTTGAAGACACATAACACTACAGCAGGAGGAAAGTGTGAGGAGGAAAAAGCAGGGGAGATAGACTGCTGCACTTCTTATGTTTGGGAGGACAAAGAAGAGTCATGACTTTTAAGCTGAGTTTGGAAAGAAAGGAGTGAGAAGGTGAAGATGGTTTTAGTTTTGATTTTATTTCTCACAATCTTATGTTAGTTGGCAATAAATTAAATTAATTTTCTCAAAGTCAAGTCTGGTTTGCCTGTGACAGTAATGGGTGATTTCTCTGTCTGTACCATGACCCATGATCTTCTCCATTTTATTTTCACCCCTTGTCCTGCTGGAGAGGGAGATTGAGTTAATGACTTGGTGGGTCAGGTTGTGGCCACGGGCTCAAATAATGGTGTATTTCTCTAAAAGTGTCTCTATACCAATGCACATAGCATGGTGTCCTAATTTCAAATAGGTTAGTTTAATTCTTTTCAGTAGCTGATACAGTGCTGTGTTTTGGATGCAGTATAGGAATACTGCTGAAAACACACAAATGTTTTGATTCTTGCTCAGCACTGCTTACCTTTAGTCACAGATTTTTTTCAGTGCCTTGTGCTCTGCCAGTAAAGGAGTGAACAAAATTCTGGGAAGGAGGATGGTCAGGGCAGGTGACACACACACTACAAAAAATCATTCCCAGTATCTAAACTGAGGGAATTGCCTGAAACAGGGGCTAGTCACAGTGCACTATGGGGGTTTGGCATCAGTTAGCAGGTAGTGAGAAACTGTATTGTGAGTCACTTGTTCTCCTTGGGTTTTCTCTATTTTTTTTTACTAATTAATTATCATCATAATCATCACCATCATTATTATATTTCACATTTTTTCAATTATTTAACTGTATCTCAACCTACAAGTCATACTTCTGATTCTCCTCTGCATTCCACTATGTGGAAGTGTGAGAGAGTGGTTGCATAGTGTTAGGATTAAACCAATGGGTAACAAAAATTGCTATATACCATTCAGAGGCAACAAGCAAGGAAGGAGAGGTTGAAAGGCTGCCATGTCTGTAAACCATGGATTGAATGCACAAAGCTGCCTTTGAAAAGCAGCAATGCATGAGTTGAGAATTATGGGTAAAAATTTGAAGGCCAAGCTAACAAAGGAAATCTTGTAGCTGGTGTTTGCTGCATGCTGTGTATTAGAAAGGTGTATGATGATGTAACATTCTTATGTCAGGAAGAAACACTCTCAGGCTCTGATACCATCACAGACTTCAGCCATTCTGGCAGCATACCAAGACATAAGCCATCCAGGAGACTCTTGAAATATATCAAGGGTGTCTTCTTAATCCAGTAATATGCAACTAGAAAAGAAGTATTACTGGACCTAAATCTACCTTCTTTTGGTTGAAGACATGATCCTTCACTACAGGCCCTTGTAAAAAAGCCCTCACTGACTTTCTTGTAGGCCCTCTTCAGGTGATGAAATTATTGGAGTTGTTCAGTCTGGAGAAGACAAGGCATAAGAAAGACCTTATGGCAATATTCAAACCTTTAAAAACGCTATATAAGAAAGATGGAGAGAGACTTCCTACAAAGGCCTGTAGTGACAGGAAGAGGGGCAATAGTGTTAACATTAAAAGCAGAGTTTTAGATTGAGCATAAGGATGACATTTTTTACTATGCTGATAGTGAGACAGTGAAACAGACTACCCAGAGAAGCTGTGGATGCCCAATCACTGGAAATGTTCAAGTTCTGTCTGGCTCAGACTTTGAGCAGTTTGGTCTAGTGGAAGGTGTTCCGGCCCATGGCAGGGGAGTTGGACAACCTAATTATAGATTTCTCTCAACCCAAACTGCTCTATGCTTCTAAGATTGGCACCTTGCACTGGCTAGCCTGAGCAACACACTCTATGTCATTTCACAGGGAATCAAAAATGAATCATACATGAAACATTTTTGAAGTACTAGAAACTGTGTGATAACACCTTCAGCCATAGTATCTGCAAGACCAAAGGAGAAGCAGCAATACAGACACATGCTTCTGCAATTGAATTTCACACTGTTAGGCAAGTCTGAATACTATCAGTAGTTATTAATCACTCAGAAACACTACTGTGTAGACAAATAGAGGAATACAGACCAAATTATAAATTAAGATAAACCACTCTATATTAAACAACAGATACTACCAGTACATTCCATCAGTAATTTTTAATTGAATTCCCTACAGCTATTTGTTCTTTGATCTAAGCACAGTGATAAAGCCATTGTGATTTTTAATTGAATTGTGTTGGTGTTATGCTAAACTCACATACAAGATATAGGCACATTTGAAGATGTAATTTTTATACACAAGGATCACTCCTTGTGAAATGCTTCTTGTACAGCTGCACTAAATCACTGTGTTGCATAATATAAGGAACTAGGCTGTTTAAATTAGAATTGCAGGAAGGAATTAATTAGTAAATATTTCATCCATGAAAAGTATGCAAATATCAGGCCCTTGGTTTGAAGAAATGAAATTAAATAAGCATTTTTAAGGACAGAATTTAGACTTTTACAGCAGATTTGGTGGGGATAGGGAGCCAAAAATTTGATATTTGTAACAGCATATTTCTGTTATTTTCTGTACAAATACAGAAAATGTATTTTCCTGCTATTTATAAATACTAAACATTTAATCAAATGTGAACTAATCTTATTTGCATAAAACCAAAGCAATTAAAAAATTTTATTTTAAATTAACTGATATGTCTTTGAGGAGAAAATCTGTCAATTCTAATCAAAGATGGCAGTAGCCTTTTTACACTTAACACTCTAGTTTTTATGAAGGTCTTGAATTTAGAGTCTCAGATAAAAGCTAACTCTGTTCTTCACAAAAATTGCCTAAAGATTTACACCTATTTATACATGCCTCCTTTATGATACATCATTACTAAGATGAATGATGCCACTCACAATTCCACTGAGATGTTCAGAGGTCTTTATAATGTATCTCTGTACCAAGGTATATCCAACTCTAAAATGAAAAAAAAAAAAAAGCAAATACTGAAAAAATGCCAAAAGGAATAAATAAATAAATAAATAGGTAAACAAAAAATATTAAATATCTGCAGAAAAATATTCAAGTAAAATTGTATATAATTGTGCTAAAATTATAAAATTTTCTATTTCTTTAGAAAAGTAATTGGTTTTTATTACTCATTCACTGCTTTTATCACAGAATCACGGGATGGATGAAGTTGGAAAGGGCTGCTGAACATCATCTTGTCCAACCACCCCTGCACAAGGAAGATCACCTAGAAAATGTTGTCCAGGACAAAGTCCAGATGCCTTTTGAGCATCTCTAAGGATTTCACAACTGCTTTGGGCAACCTGTGCTAGTGCTCAGTCACCCTTCCAGTGAAAAAGTGCTTTCTGACATTCAGACGGAACTTCCTGTATTTCAGGCATTGTCTCCTGTCCTGTCACTAGGCACTGCTGAAAAGAGCCTGGTGCTGTCTTATTTGCAGCCACTCTTCAGATACTTGCACATATTGGCAATATTTCCCCTGAATCTCCACTTCTCCAGTATGAACAGCCCAGCTATCTCAAACTTTGCTCAGATGAGACAGTGCAGTCCCTTTACCATCTTAGAGCTGAGTAGAGGGGAAGGATAATCTTCCTTGGCCACAGTCAACACCTTCCCTGTTGCAGGCCAGGACACTGTTAGCCTTTTTTGCCACAACAGCACAATGTTGGCTCCTGTTACACATGGAGCCCACCTTGGAGAGGTAATCTAATAAAAGAGCAGTCCATAGACTTTCTCCATTGTTTAGGAAACTTGGATTTAAAAAAGACCTAAACATTCAGTATTGATGTTTCCTGGTAAGACTGATTTAGAAGGATATTTTGTTTGCTTTATCTGCTTTGTTAAGATATGCTAAGTTTACTCACTGTTCTTCTTTATGAATATGCTTTTTCATATGTAATGTATCATGCTTTTATTCCATCACCTTTGCATTTTAGTTTATCATGCTTATATTATCTAAATTTTGAATGTTTTGTTTGATATTGGTTGGTTTCATATTAAAACAATCAAAAACCATTCTTAGCAGCTTTTGAAGATGTGCAATTTTTTAAACAATTTATCAATTTTTATTGCAATGAATATCAGTGTGATTGAAATTTGCTGTCAGCAACTGCTTTATGTACTTGAGCGCTTCCTGACATATTCTGGCAGTTCTACAAAGGTTCATATGATTTCCTCTGGTCATTTTTAGCTGACCTTAGGCTTCAGTTAAACTGTCTGGATTTGGGTAATTATTCCCTATTGAAATAGGCTGGTGGCATTAATCTAAACATGAGGTCCTACTAAGTTCTTATTCCTTTGTATGCACCACAAAATTACTAGAAAAATAAAGTCAAAAAAAATCTGACCTAAATATCTCACCAAAATTAAGATATTTATGCATACTTTCTTGGGTTTTTTTTTCTTTTCTTTGTTAGTACTTAGTTTGAGATTTCATTCTTCTGTTTCTTGTGTCTATTATTTTCCATTAACAGTGATAAATATAAATCTAAAAGGCACAGACAAACTACAAGTACCATGGAGTAAGGCAGCAGGAGATACAGAGAGAGACAGATTACATTTTAAATGCTACTAATTACTTAACTAAAACAAAAGAGGTTATTATTTGAGTTTTTGTAATTGCCTGTTGGAATTTACTTCAAGTAAATTAAATTTCTTCCAAGACACAAATAATCTGAATGACAGTTGTAAAACTGGATATAGTACTCCAGAGGTAATCTAATCTTTCAAGAAAATGATCAAGGAAAATGAGCACTTCTTCAATCTACTTACTTCTGATCTGGTTTCTATCCATTGGTATCTCCAGGGCCCTTTCAACAGTTTTTCATCAGTCAGTCAACACTTAGGCAATATAAAGGGCTAGTCTTTGTACTATTCAGAGGGGTTAATCCATACCTGTTACAGACATTTACATTTATCCTTGTTTAATTTAACAGCATTCCATTTGGTCCATTCCCTCAAGTTGTCCATGAACCTTTAAGAAGATATTTTTAACCACATCCTAGTTTGGTTCAGCCACAAATTTTGTGAGGACCCAGCCACAGATTAATAGAATACATTGAATGGGATAGGTTCAAGACAGATCCCCAAGAAATTCCCTGTAACTGGCCTCCAGGTAGAGCATAACAACAACCATCTGTCCTCAAAACCCTCAGTCTTTTTGCCCATTTAGTAGGTCAGCTATCCAAGCCATAATGTTCCAGACTGAATCATTGAAACACAGGATTGGAAGGAACCTCAAAGATTCTAGTTCCAGCCCCGTAAACCAGGTTACTCAAAGCCATATCCAACCTGGTCTTGAAAATTTCCAGGCATGGGGCACCCATAGCTTTCCTGGGCAGTCTGTTCCAGTGCCTTAAAACCCTCAAAGGACTTTTGTTTCTAATATATAATCTAAACCTACTC
>WBND01000328.1:608870-628083 GCA_013398595.1 Tychaedon coryphoeus
TGTACTAAGATTTCCTTCATAATTCAGGAAGTAATTTTTAAATTCTTGAGGTGCAAAAGACTTCTATAAGCAGACAGTCAGGATTAGGGTTATGTCAATTTTACTTTTAACAATATATTTCTCAAGTTGTATTTTTCTGTAAGGGATTCTGCATCCACAAGATAGAAACAATCCACAGTATCATGAAACACAGGAAAAACCCATTCTTGTTGCATCTTCCTGAGCAAGCATTTAATGTAAATTTATGTGTTATCTTCCTTATTCTTCTCTTTGAGAAAAGTAGTAACATTGGATGATCCTGATCCTCTTTATCAGGCTAGAGAAAGATTAAGGCCCTGTAGTCTAACATCTTAAGAATTTTCATCAGTTCTAGAAACAATATTTGATTTGTTTCCACCTAATGATGTGTTCATATATGAAAATGGCAGGAAAGAAAAAGTCTTTTGGTACAACAAAATAATTAATCTGTCATCTTACTCATTGATTTTTTTATTCCTTCTCCAGTCAATCTTCTTTCTCTTTCAAATCGCTAATAACTTCTGAAGGCACTACATACACTCTTCTAAATAATTGAGGGCCTGCTACAGTTTCTTTTTCTGGGTAGATGTGAGGTTGTATACTGTACAAGGCTGAGGAAACAAGGATTCCTTCTTGCACACCGTGAGAGTAGATGAGTTTCCTAGAAAATGATGACTGTGGTTTGGAGATTTATTAGCCTTTTAAATTTTTTCTCAGGACACCCATTTATTTCTAAGTAATGGAAGAAAATAAGAGGCAGTTGTTAAGGCATGGAGAAAAATACTTCTTGAAGGCCAGAGTTTTGCAATTAATATTTTTGGAGAATGACATTGCTAGTAGTTTTTGATCTCCTAAATCTCAATAAACACGTACTGTACCAAATTAATTGTCTTGCAGAAGATTTTTGGTTCTCTGCCCTCCCTGCACCCAACACATACCCCAGAACAATGCTACCATGACGTGTTTGCACAGTAAATATGATACATTGGCTGAAACAATTTCAATATGTAGAAAACCTTCAAAATGTGTTTCTTCTCATTTCTAGTGGTTCATATGATTATAAGGCCATTACTATGAGACTGAAAATCTCAGATGAATATAAAGAAAAAAGGAATCACAACCTAGAACACATTCAAACAAACAAGCAAAGAGACTACACACACAAAAAAAAAGAAGTAATGTGTATATATATATTGTAAGGAGGTTCTATTTCATTATACAAATTGCTTATTTGCAGTGGAAAAGCTGCTACTGAGAAATGGCGTTCTACCTACATTGTTTCACCATCAGGTGTAGTAATTTGCAGTGCTAAATTTGTTAGTTCTGCAGATGCTGGGTTCCCCATCACTATCCTCACCATAGGAACGATACTGCAGTGTGTCCCATTAGCTTTCAGTGAGTTGTTGCTTCAATAGCTGTACACATATACCTCTGATTAATGAAACAGCCTATATATAAAAAAGTCATTTTACTGAAGTGTCTCATCAGAGATTTGTGGAATAGTTTGTCATAAATGTTGGTTACCTTGCACCATGGTGCTGAGAATGATTAAAATTATTACATTCAACAGCACATTTCCAGTGCACTTCTTTCTCATTCTCAGTGATGGTACCACCTTGGCTGAGAAGAAAGAAGAGGAAATGCTCAGAAACCTTAATATTCCACCAAGTAATCCTATATTTTATATGTAGCTAAAACCAACTTCCATTTTCAGTCAATTTAAAATCAATAAATAGCAGAGATATTATTTTTCACTAAGAAGTGAACCAATGAATTAATACTGCAGAGTTTCTTCATTACTAGTCAGGTATTTTAATATGACCTGCTCCAAAACACATGTAATATAATGATTTAGGAAAATACAGCAAATTGTGAGTTAAAAGTTAGTCTCTTTTCCTTAAGAAACAAGGGTTTCTAACAAATGCCATTTAATAAGAAATCTGATTCTGTTGTCATTCAAGCTGATAAAACTTTTGTTACTCTAGATGTACAGATGTGGGGAAAAAAAAGGCTCACTGGCATAGAAAAAAAAATCTAAAGTGTTCATAGTTAGTATATTTTCAAGACATGCCAGAAAATATAATGGAGTTTATCTACAGTATCCCGGTTGGGTGGAAATTTTGAGTAATGGTAGAGCTCAAACAATCTGGTCTACATACCTGCAGGCCTCTGGGAAAAGTAAGCATTAACTACAGTAGGATCAGTCATATAGTGACAGCTAACTTTTAAATAACTATAAGAAATTCTTCTGAGTCGAAGATTTCTATAAAAAAATGGGCTAGCTCACATTTATCCAGGGTGTGTTCCACTTGGAATCACGAGATCTAGTTGTCAAGTGTTGTGTGCTGTTTTCTTCTCACCTCTACACTGGATGGAGGCTTGTCCAGCTCCTTACTCATTATCATATAAAGTGTGCACCACATAGCACAAGGATACTTTTTCTGTTTATTCCATATATTTTACCTATGCATATTATGTGAGCAGATCTGGATTTCCAAAGAGGAAATATCTTTATCCTAGAAAAAAAAAAAAAACAGTAAAACAAAACAAAAATTCTTCCTGTCTGTCCATCTGAAAAACTAGAATAAAATATGCCTGGACATTTTGTTCTGGCAGTGATGACAGAAGATATCCAGAAATTAATGTGGATTAAGAGAAAAAAAGATGACAATAATGTGGAGACTTAATGTAGGTTAAGAGAAAAAAAAGTTCACTGCTGACAGATACTGATGCATTCTACAGTAGAGTCTAAAAAGTTCTCTATCATTTAGAAAAGTAGAACCTCAGTTTCAGGAAATTTTATTAGCAAAAACTTAAATAAACGTCAAGGTTGGAAAGCAAGTCTTTATTTCTCTTGTAAACTTTCTAATGTCACCTGTTGTTGCTGTCAATAGGCAATGTCTGCTTCACGTCAGCCTCAGTAATGAGAGCTGCCTCTTCCTGGTGGGTCTTTGAGCTCTTGTATGGATTTTCCTGACTTTGGGAACCTTCAGTCAGCTAGGTCTAGTGCTCAGCTCCCAGAACTTACAATAGCCGTTGCTTCATGCCAACTGACTGATGATTCAAAGACTTTCAGGATGCTTACATAATTAAAGGACTGATCATTTTAGAAAGTCCTCTGACTATGATTCTTATCAAGATATAAGCATCATCCTATGACCTTGCATCAGTAGTTTGGCTCCAAATATGAAATCCTTAGTGGCTTATTTGTACCATTTCCCAAAACACTCTTGTTTTCTCTTCTGTTCTCTCATACAATATCATAACACCTTAGTAGGGTTTATTAGAAGAATAAATGAGATGAGAGCTTGACACCACAAATCTGCAAACTATAGTATGTGCTAGTCAGCTCACACAATTTTTCAACTTCACATCCCTCTTCAGGACTTGAGGTCAGTAACAATGACAGGAAGAGAAGTAGGAGCAAGGTAAAACGGCATCAGTTGCTCTTCCTTGTTGGCCTGATAAATTTGTTTCAGAAGGAATTTTGCTGTAGAGGTAAACAATTCAAGGTCAAGTCAGTCATGGATTTTGTATCTCCAGAAAAATAATTCTAGCGAGGAAAGCTTCATGCATGCAGAAGGAAATCACTTCTGGCTGAATGACTTAAAAGCTTTAAAAGGTTAGAATCTAAAATTCAAAACAAATAGATTTTATGGCATCTCTTGTATGTTTAATAAAGGAAATGGTAGATCTTTGGGAAAAGCAGTAGCAGGAAAAGGCTACACAAATTTCATATCCCTAAATCATTCATAGAGTATGGCTCTGAAGTCCTTTAATTTATGCTGGATGACCTACTCTGCTACCTAAGCATTAAATGTAGGTCTCAGTCACTAGGACAAAAGCTATTCTGGGCTAAAAGGTATAAATCCAACTGAATTCATGGAGCCTTCCACAGCAGTATAAATCAGGACTTCCTTCCCCTGAATAAGAGGCCAAATGCTGCACAGATATTCATAATCACGAACATAATTTGATCCACTGAGATCGCAACATTTTCAAAATGCTAAAGAAAGTGAAATTATGATCTCAACTCTGTCAACTCACCAGTAGTCAATAAACAGTAGGTTTCTGGGGGAGAAGTGGAGAGGGGCGGGAGGTGCAGCTGTCAGTCAGTCTGTCTGTCTGTGTAAAGCTTTCCCTCAGAAGGCCTGTCCCTGAGTTGATCCTCTTAGTAAAGTGAGGATAGTACAGGGATGTGTTCTGGTGTTCCTTTTTCCACCTCATTTTATGTGGCTTTTAAAATGCAAATGACCTAAAGGAAAAGAAAATTACTAGGGGGTTACCTCATCCTCTCTGGATCATAACACTCAGTTGGGTGATGTATAAGTGTATTGTAATCAAATGTCTTGAAACTTGATTTAGTTAGCTTTATTATAGAATCATAGAATGGTTTGGGTCACTTTTGACCTTACAGATCATCAACTCCCTGGTGATGGGCAGGGAATACTCCCATGTAATAGCCTCAAATAATTCAGCATAATTTGCAAAACAAAAGCACACTTTTGCATAAAAGTGACAGACCTAATCTTGGACTGAGGTCTTTTTCAGAGAGGCAGTTACAAGGCTCCTGAATAAATACCAAAGCATTGTTATATTGCTACAGCAGTATGTAGTTCTATGCTACCTCCACAAACAACATAAACTTGATTTAACTATTGCTTGGCTTAACAAATCCATAAGTTCTTATTAAATCACTACAGGGTGGGGTACTTCCAGATTTATGTGATCCCATCCTTAGAGTTCTTAAGAGCAGGGTGCTTTTCTGGGCTTTGGTTCTGTTTGGGGTTTTTGGGGAGCCCACAGATCCAGGTATTAACCATCACCCGGCACAATAAAATGCATATAGCATAAACATTCAAATGTTCATTTTTCTTAAGTAACCTTTGCACAGGAGGTTTTATTGCTTGCTCAGACAAAACTTTTAAGAATTAGTGAAGATGTTGTTTTATGAATGTTCCCTTCTGTAAAAGAGAAGCTCTAAAACCTGAAAGCAGATGCTAGCTCTCTTTAATAACAATTTAATTTTCAGACTGTGAAGGACAGTGAAGGACATTTGACTTACACACTTGGGAAAATTGTGGTTTTTCTCCTAGTAAGGCTTGAATCTTATTTACCAACTTCAATCATATCTGAAACAAACTTTAAATTATTTCTATTAAAAATAATATACATTAATACCAATATGGGAAGAATTAGATGGATACTTTTTTGAGAATGTTATTGTGTTTATCAGGAGACTGGAAAGTTCAGATTGTGTGTTCTTTGCAGCAGCAGTGAACTGGCTTGTCAACAGCCATTTCCTGCTACTATCCACACCAAGTGCTCTCCCAGCCTAGTTCCAGAGGATGAGAACACATCGGATTTACCTTGTCTGGGTGGATTACAAGGCAAAAAGTGCAAACTCATTGAAAAGCAGATTTACTTATTTCTAGCATTCATGGAAAAAATCTGAATTTAAAGAACATTTTGTCTCCTGTGTGCATTAAGCAGTAGGCTTCTATAATCCTTAGATGCCTGATTTATTCATTAATTGCTGTAGTTATTCTCACCTGCTTGAAGTGGGGATGTAATTGAATTATGACATCCCAACCCTAGAGATACAAAATACTGACTGATATGCTTTCATTAGTGTGCAGACAGGCTCAGCAGTAACAAAAAAAATGACACAGATTCTCTGATGACGGTGTGAACCTCAAGTATTATTGTCTCTCCATTTCTATCCTCCCACCTATCTTCAAGAGGGAAACAGAAGAATCCATCTTAGGCAGAAGAACATCTGCTTTTTAAAACAGGACTATAGATAGAAATCTTTGTATGTAACTTGGTATTTCAATGGTGTACTGGGGGGCACCCTGTATTTTCAATGGTGTGTACATTAACTGCTAAGCTCATTCTTTATAAACAGCCATTAATAAAACAGATATTTACATTCCAAAGCATGAAATATGGATCCAAATCAACTTCACATCTTAAAAGTTACTTGTATAATTCATAAGTCAGTGACAAACCTAATGAATTAGTCACATAACTGACACATTAGAGACAGAACTTTGAATTTGGATGCATGTTTTATTTAAAGCTTGTTAGGCTATATAAATAAATCATGAAAATATACTTCTGACTCAGACAGTAAATAATAATGTAAAGAATAGCATCTTCTGGTAAAAAATTGTGGGAGGAAGGGTAATTGAATGACTTTGTGTTATTTGGCTGGCACAGACAGGTGAGATTCCTCAGTAGCACTTTCAGGTCCTTGTTGCTTTCTGCCAGTTTAAAGGAGTGATATATCAATCTAGGCTTGACTGCTATAAAAGGTTGTTTGTACTTAAGGTAGAGCAGAAAATACAGTCCATTCTATATCAGGAGTAAGATGGGAATTTTTAATCTCTAATCACCTGAGTTCTCACAGGAGAACTTAAAATCTCTTCCATCATAACTTTTCTGTGTTCCTCTTCCATTCACTTCTACATATCAAAGTGGACAACTCTGTAAGTGGCACAAAAATAAGCACCTCTTTGAAAACCTGCTTGGTAACAGATTAAAATGCATTACTTTGAATAGGAACAGCTTTATTAAGAGCTTCCATATTGGAGGAGTGGAAAGTAAAAAATGAAGATATGAATGACATACACATGTCAATCTATTGATTTTGTCCTTTAGGAGATATTTTTACTGCTTATGCTTTGCTATATCTAAGACTCTAAAATGCTCAAAGTTAAGGAAATAATGAAGCCATGTACATACCAAGTCACAAAGTTGCAATTACAAAAGTGAAAAAAGGAGGCTTTTGATAGAAGGCACTTTTTTTTTCTCAATGCCACTGAATCCTTCACAGCTTGAACATAATTTGGTAGCTTGAACATTAATGGTACAATTTTTCTTCTATATGAATCTCTAGACTGACTCATTGCCAGTTAAAAACAGTGACATGCCTTTGGTGAAAAGAAATGTCTAAGCTCACTGGCAATCAGTAACAGCTTCAAAGTGCTCATAATATACATATATTTGTTAGATGAATCAAAACCCTATTCAGACTCTTGGTAACCAAGTTGCTTTTAGTACAATGAAAATTCCCCAGAAGCAGATTCATGAGCTCAGAAAGAATTGCAACAAGTGTTTATTTTGTATTGTGCTAGGTGATATCTATGTTTTTTAGTTAAAACTTCACTTTAAAAATATGTGTGATGTATCTGACATGCTAATTCATGATTGGTAGTAGTGCCTTAAATTTGCTTAAAAAAAAAAATACCATCTAATTCTCTCAAATTATAAAACATCTTTCTAGTCGTGGATTAGTTCAATCTATGATTCTTAATCTCTTTGCTTCCATATAAGGTATCTCCACAAACAGTCCAGTTTTAATCTGCACATTCTCTTCTCTTCCTTCCCTAATCATAGAATAGTTTGCCCTGATTAAAATCCAAAAATGCTGGCTCTTACTTCCTCTTTATAGCCCATAATGCTTATTCATTAGCAGTCCAGAGGTCCACTAGTATCTTTAACTACTTTTTTTCTTTACTTACCTTTATCTCTTCACTTTTGACTACATTTACAGTACGTGCTGGAGATTAACTTGCTTTTTCTCCTCAAAAGCTTGGGAGGATCACATGTGTGAGAATTTGATATGCAGTCAGGCTGAGGATGAAGGAAAAAAGAGGGTACAGAAGATCAGGGAGATGCAAAGGCAGTAGGCGTTAGCTGCTTGGCGCTTGTTAGTCATGTGTAACCCATGGCCCTCACTTCACCAGGGTTCTTAACCTTTTGCTGAGAGATGAAGTCAAAACACAATGTCCTTACGTTCATGAGGTGAACAAATTTCTTGTTACATGCAGTAGTAAAGATCGGAAGCTCTCAGTTGTTGTGAAGAAGAGTAAGGAAGGGCAAAAAAATCTGAAGGAAAAAGAGAAACTTGATTTTCACAACTTCTGCCTTTTCCTTGGAGACACAGGCAGAACTCTGACAACAATAGACAGAAATTTGTAAAGCCAGCAGGTCTGAATTTATGCCTGTATTTATAAGTAATATACAACTAATATCATATGACAAGGACCTCAGATGCTTTCCCTTTAAGATATTTAGCACCTGCAAATACAAGATAAGGTCTCTGAACAAAAAAATTTTTGGGTTCACAGTTCTGTTTCCATGGAGTCCAAATGCTGGAACAATAAGATGTGGATATGAAACACCATAAATAATGAGAATACGAGTAAAATTTTTGTTGCTATTGCATAGCAGTTATAGCCCATTAAGTGCTAATTTTCAAAGAAGTACCTGATTCTAACTTAAATGCCCAAAATTTTAAAAATTAAAGATTTCTTTAAGCTTTTTTTAAATTAATTCATTTGATATAATCATAAGAGAATCTCATGTCCCTGAAAGGAGAGGGAGGGGGACAAAGCCTTTACATCTGCTACCTAAAGAATAAAAGCCCTCCAAGGTTGGATATTAATTCAAAAAGCTTCTGCATTGTAAGAAAAGAAGTTTATTAACGATGCACTGGCAAGAACACCACATTACTAGGTGGGCTAAAGGAGTAATGTGTATTTATCCAGCTTTTAGAAATGTGTTTTGTGACAATTTGATTGTCTGTAAAATAATGTTTAAAGAAGCAAAATTTTAAGGAGAATTTTAGGAATCAAAGTTATATTATTAGCCCGGATCAAGAAGTATAAATAAAACCAGGAAGATCCTTATGATTGAGTTGAAATTGAGTAAGAAAGATATCCTCTATCATCTCAAGACACAAGCCTGTTTCAGTTAACAAGGTAGGCCCTCAAATCTTCTGGAGAACTCATAAAGTCAAATCCATGTCTTCTTGTATCTTGACAGAAGCTTCATGAGCTGTGATAATGAATAACTGATTATCCATATATTGTATAAGATAATTCTGGTAAGTCATAAATCATCTCTTTGAAATAATGTGTTCTTTCTACTTTATCAGTAATCTGGCAGTTCTCTAAACTGCACTTGGACTTCTGATGCCCCAGATAATTAGACCTACAAGGATGGGGAAGCAAAATAAAAGTCAATGGGCTTGACCTGAAATAAAAAAAAATATAAAAAAATCCATTTAAACACGTACCAGCAGGTTTTGGTAGTGGACAAGGACTGCAGTGATGATCTGTGGAACTGGGACTTCTTTGAGCTGATCATAGCCAGTTAAAGATAGCTCTGCTACGGACAAAAGCAACCCACTGAACACGTCAAAGGAACGCATGTATAAAGTTTTGTGTATGTATAAAGTGTATGCAAAGTATATTTGAGGAAGGATATTAATGTCTAAAAGAGATGCAACAAACCAATACCAAGGCAGGTGTGACACCTGAGTGGAGACAAGGGGAAAAATTAAAGAGATTTCAGTGTATAAGGGACAATATATCAGGAGAGAGGTGCAAAAGAAAGAAGATGTCAAGGAGACAAACGTAAGACAGCAGAGTAACAGTCTTCTGAGGAAGGCTCTCAGAGCAGCCCTTGCAGTCAAGAGCAAAGAGAGGCTTGAACAAGGACTAGAGCAGAGACTCCTGAGAAGGACTGCACCAAACATATACTGGAGCAGGCTGTAGCATAAAGGCATCTGAGCAGGGACCAGAGCTGGGACACCCAAATGGGCACAGGCAGGTAAACAGGGCTAGTGCTGGGAGACACCTGAAGAAAGGGAGATTCAAAACTGGTGGGGTTTTTTGCTCCATGATAACGCAGGAAAGAACTTTTTTGTAGATGGCAAACAGCACATCTGCAGAACCCCACTGGCCCCAGCCCTAGTAACCTAATCTAGTTGGCCCTGCCCTGCTCAGTGGACTAGACTAGAGAATTCTGGTGGTACCTTCCAGCCCCAACTGTTCTGTATCTGAGACAGTAATGCTTCTATACCAACTTAACCATGGAAAGTTCCTCTTTCCAAAACACTTCATTAACACCTTTTTAAAATACTTCTGCAAGTTTCTAATAAAATTTGAGAACCTGTGGTAAATGGAAAATACGTGAAACAAAGGAATGAGCAGGGTAGTTTCTGTTCTAAATACCTTCCTATTTGTACCTCTTATAATAAATAATGTTGTTATTTAATATAAACCTATAGAAATAACATTGTTAAGAGATCTGAAGGACTACAGCCAGGTAATGTGGAAAAGTGGGAGACAAAGGCCATTCAGTACACTGGGAAAGGAATAGGTGGAGAAAACGTCACAGCATTATCACCTGGAGAGGGTAAAACTGCTGTATATTATTTGCTTCATCTTCTTGATCAAGATGAAGTTTCTGTGGTAGAATGAAAAGGGAGAAACTGGACTTAGCTGTATCTAGTGAATACAGTCACTGCTAGTGTTCTAAAGACTTCTGGTATCAGAATAGGTCTGTGAGACTTTGAAGATGAAGATAAATGCAGTACCCAGAAAGGCTAAGACAGTGGTGGGGTATCAGATTAAAAACACCTTTTAAAATGAGCAATTGTCTTGAGAAGAATTGTATTGGTTTAGAGAATCTGAAATCTGAGACTGTCTAAAAAATGGGACTATTGCTAAAATTGTGTTGGGTGTAGCTCACCATCCTGACTCCTTTTTAAAGAGAGGCTGCAGTTTTTCTTTCCTAGTCCCATTTCAGGATTCCATATAGTTCTCAAGTTATCCCGGTGGTTTCTTTAGAAGCAGAAAGAAACACTTGCCCAGATTAAGTTTAACTTGCTATTTTTTTTTCTTTTTGTATTGTGACTTGACAGTACCATGAAAAGTAATATGGCAAAATGCAGTGTTTTGGACAATATCTCATCTTGGATACCATTCTTCAGACATTCTAACAAATACTTCCCACCACCTCCTGCTATCTAACAGTCACTCAAAACTTTAGGAAAGAAAATTCACACATTTAAAAATCTGTCTTCCTTATTTTAGAGAGACAGGCTCACTGTAAATTGTTTTTAGTAATTTCAGAGAGAAAAGGTAAGACTACTTAGATAAACCACTAGAAAACTGAAACACCATACCCATATTTCACTACTGTTTTTTCCTAGCTTTCAAGTGATTGCTGCATAAGCCTAGAAAATTTTTATTTTCCCATTAATTTAGCATAAAATGTAAGCAATTCTAGGAACAATCTCATGCAAACCTCTAAATAATAGCTGAATAAAACATGCATAAAATGTGCAGAAAGATACATGGGTTTAGTATTCCAGTGACTGTTTCATCAGCTGTTTATTACTAGCTAGACAATAATTGTAATTTTATTATATTTTCAAGTATATATTGGTCAATCAGTTCAATGTAATTTCTTCTGATATATAACATTCATAAATTAGTCTACAATTCTTCCTTGTTTTCTTTCCTTAACAGTAATTTACTGCATAATAGAAATCACTGTGTTAATTTGTTTGGTTTAATTTTTAGCTTTGAATGATCAGCCTAGACCAGTATTTGATTCACATTATCAAACTCAGGATGTATTTCTAAAGCCTTTAAGCATTACACTGCTGAAAAAACAAGGTGCAGTTTAAAATGATTGCAAAGATTAATCTCTCTATAAGTCTCCAAATCAATAGTATTGATTTCAATTTAAGGTTTTATTTATCCCTGTTATTTCATTTGGTAAAGATCTGCTATTTATCTAGAAGCAAAGTGTAAGCATATAGAAATAATAATACTAAGTAATTTTTTTTCTTTCTCATATAAACAATCTCCTGCCCAGCACTCTGAAAAACTGCAGTGAATTTTTCAGCAGAAAAGACATATTTGTTTTAGATGCCATAAAATTTCACCTAGCCAAATACTTTTAAATGTTTTTAATACTTTTTTTTACTAAGGTTATATTTGCAGTAATAAGTGGTAATTAGCGCAAGAAAATTTCTTGTCTGTAACAATGATCTGTTCCATTGATGTGAGCAAAAATCACATCCCACAGCACTGTCAGAGTCATAGATTCATAGAATGGTTTGTGTTGGAAGGGATCTTAAAGATTACTTATGTCCAATCCACTTGACACAGTCAGGGATATCTTTCATTTGACCTGCTTAGTCAGAATCCTGTCCTGTCTAGCTTTGACACCTCCAATGGACAGTCATAACTCTGGGCAACTTATTCTCACCACCCTCACTGTGAAATACATCTTCCTTATATTCAGTCTGAATCTTCCCTGTTTCTGCTAAATACTGTTGTTACTTGTTCTGTGACTGCCAATCTTGGTAAAAAAATCCCCCTCTTTATTGTAAGTCTCTGTAATATGTTAAGAGGCCAGAATATGTTCTCCTCAGAACCTTCTCCTCTCTAGGCTGAAATAACTGACTCATTCAGCCTTTCTTCACTGGAGAGGTGTTCCATCCCTCTGATCATATTTTTCCCCTCCTCTGGATCTATTCTGAGAGGTCCGTGTCTTGTAATGGGGACCTCAGAACTGAATGGAATATTCCAGCTAGGGTCTCAGCAAAGAGGAACAGAGAAGCAGGATCAACTCCCTCATCCTGCTGATTGCCCTTCTTTTGTGCAATGCAAAAGACAATTGACTTTAGGGATGCAAGTGCAGGTTGGCAGCCCAAATCAAATTTTTCATCCACCAGTATCTCCCAATCTTTCTCTGCAGAGCTGGTCTCAGGCAATTCATTACCAATGCTCTACTGATATTCAGTAATGCCCAAGAGATTGCCCAGCAAAGTTATAGATTCCCCAACCCCTAAAGTGTTCAAGGCCAAGTTGGATGGGCCTCTGAGGAACCAAATACTGTGTAAAATGTCCCTCCCCCTAGCTAGTGGGTTTGGACCTGGTGATGTTTAAAGGTCTCTCCCAACCCATGCCATTCTATGATTATATGATTTTCCTGACCCAGATACATGTCCCTGCACATGGACTTGTTGAACTTCATGAAGTTCACATGGATGCGCTTCTCAATTTTGCCAGGTTTACTCTCAAGCTTGTCAATGTCCCACGGCCTATGTGTTGTAGTATACCTTTTTTCCTTTGATATATAGATAGAAAATATACTATCAGACACAAGAAACTCTCTAAAGTAATTAAACAACTGTAGAGGTTATAAAGTCAGAACACTGTTTCATCTATCTTACCTTTTGTGCAACACATGTTTTAGATGTGCTTTATATCAATTTGTATTCCAACGGGAGTTTTGCTTTTAGATAAGTATTGTATTTTGTCTTTATTTAAAAATTGCTTATGAAGAATTAATTGCAAATCATACCACTTGTTCAGTTGGTTAATAATGTTAATTGAAATTTGTTTCACTTATGGAATAAATTTCTGAAAGTTAGCTTAAATTCAATATACTAGGGTGATTAATTCTTCAATGTCATATTTCTGTTCGTGTAGGTTAAAGAATCTTCTCACTGCCCATATTGCTATTTTCTGTATTCTTTATACATTCAGTGATTCTATTAATACCCATTTTCTAACCATTTAAATTTTCTTTTGAGTCTATGCATTCTCTCCACTGATCATGGCCACCCCTTCCGGCACTGGGAGCAGTTCTGAGCGGAGGGATAAGAGAATCAGCCTATGTTTACTGAGAATATTGCTCACACAAGCAAGGTTACAATATTTTTTCTGAGCACAGTGGTCATTTATGGTCAACTTTTATTTACTTACCTCCTAATAATTAAGAGTGATTGCTTCCCAAGCTGGAGTCTTCCACTCTGAAAAAATGGTTTATGTTCTTCTCCCTTCATGTATACTTTCATTTAGCCAAATCTGACATGTTTGTAGATTGACTTGACTTCTTAATTTTACTCTTTTTCTCTGTCCATCCTCTAGTCTTTTATGAGCATTTTCATGTATATTTTTGGTAAAATTGTTCAATTATTAAAAACAAGAACAAATATGCAGGATTACAATACAAATCTGCCTGCCTGGTTGTTTCTGTCTAATTGACTTCACAGGAAAATCTATAAAATCACATGACTGTGTTTGGAATGTTTTTCAGTGGGCTACTGCATGAAAATAATGACTCATAGCAATACAGAAACACTGAGGGAAACAATTCAATTTTCAGTTGTGAATACAAAATATTGCTAAACTACTTAGATGACACAATGTGCTGCCAATATGCTTGAGTAAACAAAAGTCTTTCAGATTCTCACTATACTAACATAAATAATTTCCTAAAATCAAGCAATCAATCCCCATCAAGTTGCTGTTTTAGAAATGAATAAATAAGACCATAATTATGAAGCAGAATATTTCACAATACTTTTTTGTCTTGCATGTTTTTTTCACATTTGCTTGTTTTAAATTTAATAAGGAATACTTTTAAGTTGAACTTTTCCAAATTTGAAAAGACTACCCAAAGGAACATTGAAAATTGGATTTAATTATTTCTTTATTTTTTTAATATGATAGAGTCAATGTAACCCTTTAAACAAAAATGCTCTAAGCATTCAATGTCCTCTTTATAGAGGAAGTTATTATCATGAATTAGAATCACGTAAAATTTTATTTTTATATTTGATAAATATGTTATCAGAAAGGTTTGTTTCTCTGGATCATTTGGTAGTGAATAAATTATATGCAAACACCATTAATATCAGTACTTCAATAATAAAATAATTAAAGTGTACCTCTTCCATCTGTTCATGGTAGAGTTCTGCACAGAAATAAAACATACGTCCTGATGCCATATAATGTCATCTAATCAGATACAGACATAGTAATGCATAAGAAACTTTTGCCTGAGTTGTTTTTTCCTATTCTTTTATCCTATTGAGATTGCCATGAGTGAAATGCAAGTGGCTGATAACATTTTGTGTAGCTGGTTTTCTATTTTGTCAGGGCACAAGATATTTTTTCATCATATCACAGGGCATTTAATTGCATTACATTTAATCCTTTGTAATCCTTTAAATCCTCAGTTTAATCCTTAGCACAATGACACCTTTTTCATTTGTGCTTTGCAGCATGTATTTAAGGGCGAGGAAGTTAGATTGTGCTTTCGTAAGGAATACAGCACTCCAAAAACTTCAGATTGTGAAACCATGCAGATTGCCCAAGTACCATTCACTAACTTAAACTATGTCAGACTGCATATAAACAGGGCCTATTCAGTATGTTCATATGCAACAATCACACATTTTAAAAAATCCATGACAGTCAGTGGGATTTAGACACTTGGTTAAGATCTTCTATAGAGAATGGCCATTGAAATTGTGTGATCTGCTCACTAAGTAGTTGTGTTTAATATATCCAATAGTTCAAGTAATTACCATTCTAATTTCAAACACTGAAAAACTTCATCTGAGGCTTAAAAGAACAACAAAACCAACGTGCATTTGCATTTGAAATCTTTTTCATCTACATGTCCAGTGGCTAAAATGCAGTTTTAGACTAAACACATTTTTATTTTTCTACTACCATTAAGCAGTGCCATTTTCCCCAGTATTATTTGAAGTCATTTGAGGTTTGGGTTGCAGTTTTTCTTTGCTTCTATTTGGTTTTCTCCCAATATGCTGCCAATTTTATTATTCATTGGTGTTACATGCACTTCGAAGATATCTGCCCAGAGTACACACACACATAAATACATGTATATGTAGTTATATAGAATTATAATTTGCCACTGTTCTCAGATTATGGATTCTGTGTAAGGCAAATGAAGTCTACTACAATAAAAAAACTAAACCAGTGAAAAACTAACAGCATTCTGATGTCTGCTCTTTGTATATGTGATCATGTGTTCTTGTAAAAAGGCTGGGTAGCTAATGGAGAGGGAATCCCAGAACATAACACATGAGGAAGAAAACTCTTAAAAAAGTAATGCTCTGGGTATAGCTTTATTTCTCACCTCCAGAGATTTGTACCAGAGGGTAGAAGCAAGATTACGATCAGAAAGAGCTTTTCTCAGGAGAATAGTTTGTATTCAATAAAGACAACAGCTTAAATTTTTTAAAGACATCTTGCTTCATAGTAATCCCTGATAAGGTCATTCATGTGTGGACTACTACCCACATTTGCACATTATTGATGTGGAGATAAAGTGACACACACCATGAGTGAAGTCTTCTTATAGTGTCCATATTCCTTAAAAGCAAAGATATGTGCGTCAAGCCCTAAAAGCTAAAGATATGACAGTAATATAAAGTAAGTATAAAATTACATGGAATGGCTTAACTAAGTGTTACCAATATGCTCACAGAGGTGTATGGAATATTTGTTTGGATAGCTGTTCAGGTTTTGTTTTGATTTGCTTTGGTGGCTCAGTTTTCTACATGGTACTACCAGAGCCGTATCAGATGTCTGACAGTAAAAAAAAAAAAAACTAAAAAAAACCAAACTAAAACTTTTCAGAGAATTTGCAGTGTGGCTAAATCTCTGAACTGCTAGTACCCATTCCTCAGCATTGATGGTTCATTATAACTTGTACACAAACTTCGTCAACAGAACAATTTTTTCATTTTCTCTATATAGTTTTCACCTTATGTCATTAAATTCTGTGTTCTAAAATAAATATGACAGTTAACATACAAGTTATTAATTGTTAGCATGTGTCTGCATAATCTTTAATGCCTTCCATGCAGTAAATATTAACTTGAATTCCAATTGCCAGTCTAACAGTAAAACAGTAAACTACTGTTCTTTTTTGTCTCTCCTAGTTATTTTCATGACTTCATACATCTTCTACCTCCCACAGAAAATGGTACACAATTGCCTGCATTCTTTCATTATTCTTTGGAACACAGATGAGTACATACATAACCTGTAATAAAGCAACCATAAACAAACAAGCAAGGAAGTTCAAGATCATGTGTGTGCTTAGGAAGAAGCATATTTAGGACAGAAGTTAATTACTAGTCAGTTGAGGATTCTGCCTCGTTTTTAAATTAGTTTCATCAGTAAATTAATAGTTTTGAAGGAATATAGGATAAAATGTTGACTATGACTCGCTCAGAACTGCTCCATTTTTTTATAAATAATCCGATGCACGAATGAAGGATCCTACCATTTGACTTTTTAAAATATTGTCAAAGAAAAGTGAAAATTCTCCCTTGTCTTTCTGTAGCCTTTCACACTCAACCTCATGATGTCGTTGGTATTCTTGAAAGCAAAGGAAAATAAAAATATATACAATTAGCATGCACTTTAAAATTAGAGAAGTTTTTAACTGGTTGCTTTGGTGAATGAAAGAGCATGCACATCAGTTGTCCTTTTTCAGTAGAGATGCGTCTAACAAGAATCTGTTAGATCCCATGAGAATCTTGATTTTCATTAAATTGTTAACCTTCTTTCAGGTTTTGAGATTCATGTGATAAATGCATTTTGGGAAACAGTTTTCATTTTAATCTAAAGAACTGTTTAACAAGAATGATACAATTAAGCAGTTATACATTTCTAACAGTACAGCATGACAAATGAAACCAAGCCTTATTTGGAAAAGAGTATATCATTGCCTTTATATCAGTGATATAGAATCAGCCACTTCCAGAATAGCTTTGTACATAAACAAATAATCCCTAAAAGAAGAAAAATGGCAAATTCAGTCCTCAATACAGAACTCATGTTGCATTAACAAAATTTCAATTGTTAAGTATGTAGGATTGAATATTTACCCTGCCCCATCATACAAATATGTACCTATTTCCCACATTTGTACATCTCTTCATAAAATATGAAGAAATACATCATTTAACAACATCTGTGAAGCAGAGGTATATTATCCCTTGATCCCTTTCTTAAACAAAGAACTATGAAACTACTTTATCATATGACTCAGGCGGCCTGTCACAGAAAAATATTTATCAAAATTCTTAAGTAAGAATTCTTCTTTCTTCTCTCACCTTTCATTCTTCAGCAGAAGGCTAGTAAAATCATCAAAATTATCAAAAGAAGGAAAAAGTAGGTATAAAATATTTGCCTTTAACCTCTATAAAATATTTTATTTGGAACAGGATAGTAGGTATGCTGCAAGAGTGAGAACAGCCTATGCCCAGGGGTAACCAACATGCCAATAGGCAATCTTTTGTGTTGCTCAGTGACTTAAGTGATGACAAGGCTCCAATTCTTAGAACCTACACATTCAATCCAAATAAATGATCACACATTTTAAAATTTGCTTTTAATTAATTAAAGCTACACTCTTTATTCTTAGAAAAACAAGAAAAATAAGGAAGTCCAACATCATAGCTTTAAATATAGGTACTACAATGACTTTGCTGCCAAATACAAATACAGCCACATAATCATAGTTACTCATCATGCATTCTATAATAAAAAAAAATCATTTAAAGTACAAGGGATTTTGTGCAAGGAGATGGAAGAGGAGAGGATTTGTGGAGCAACCAGAAAGCAAAGGAGGTTTTGACAAAGTATAAATACTTTGAAAATATATATGAAGGCATCCTGTCTTAGAAACAGCCCCTGGTATGATTTCAAAAATGTAGACATACATACTCAGGCATATGTATACATATACACACATATATATACATACATACATACACACACATATATATACATACATACATACATACACACACACATGTATATACACATATGCATATATATATATATATATATATATATATATATATATATATGTATACACGGACACCTGTACATGCCTGTATGAATTGAAAACCTAATGTAAGTCTACTGATCATGAAGCTCTGCCTTTTGTCTCTTCCCAAACAGTTGTAGTTGCACTGGGTTGCTAATTATGAAAACTTAGGCTATGTAAATATTGTTAAGTGGTTCTCCATGCCAGACTAGCTAAGTTAGAGTGAGTGAAAGTCTTGTTTAAATCCAGTTTGGTCATGTCCCTAAGGCTGTATTGTTCTGTTAACTGCACTTCCAGATTCCTCAAACGTTAAGTACACTGAAGTGCTGCCAGCTGGCTTACACAAGGCTGGCAGGTAGAAAAAAGAATAAGTGAGTAGGTGATTGGTTGGCAATAGATATTAGTCTGTGGTCCAGGATCTTTACACCCAGAAGTCATCATCATCTGGCTGATTACATTCTGGCCTGCTCTGAGACAGCCCTGAGTATCTCCAAGCCAAAAGCATATGGAAGAAATACTGACCAACTTCTCCAAATTAAGCCTAGAGAGACAAGGCTGCCCTAGGTCTCCAAACTGAAGAGGAACAAAGAGAATTATACCAGCAAGTGAACCAACTGGATGATGGCCTATCAAAAACAGCTATTTCCAGATACAGACACTACAAAAAGAAAAAGTGGATGGCCACTCATTTTCAACATGGTTGCAATTTTTGGGAATA